>JAHXRV010003223.1:0-276837 GCA_019904355.1 Psilocybe tampanensis | reverse complement strand
CAGGAAATCTGTGTGTTCATAGTTTCTGCCTCATCCAAACGTTACACAGCCACAGTGCAATAAGGCCGGAAAACTACCAGTACACGGATTTCTGGCCACATTGACCGATTTCCTCCATTTTTTTTCTGGGGCGCAACTATTTATACTTAGATGTACTCTTTCCCAGAAAATGAGAATTATTCACTGAGCAGTTGTCTCAAAAGTTCGGGGTCTGGTGGTCATTTCACCCAATTTTCAACTCAGTCAAACATTGACAATTATTTACAAAAAAAGCCGGGGCGCACACCTACTAAGCAATAGCTTTCCAACGCACTTACTTTCATCTTCCTAGCCTCAGTGGTTGTGGAGAAAGTTCAGACCTATCGAGACGGAAGATTCGTTTGGAAGATCGCTCGCGGCGTCACAAAATGTGACCACCGCCAACTTTATTGCAAACAGCAATAAGATATCGCAGCATACTTACTACCTCGGCGCGCTTGCAGGATAGATCTCTCTTGATGCTTAAGCAGCTTAACATTGAAGCCAAAACTCATGGTCTACTTGGTGGATCTTCCGTTTATATTGGTTCTCTGTGGGCGAGAGAGTATCAGCTTCAAAGGGAGTAATAAATCAGATAACGGCCGAGGTAAACTTTTTGCTGGAGGTTTTGGATCACAAAAAGCTAAAATGGCAATCACCAAAAAGCCGCAGAAACGAAACGAACCGCACAGGTCAGACAAGCTCAATTGAGGCACATGAAGTTTGCAAACCGACCTTTTGGCCCGCTTACCCACCGCAATGAAATGTTGTACCGACTTTGTGCCTCACCGTGTGATATACATGAGAGCTGAGTGCTTTTCATCTAAAGTTTGTCCCCCAAGGGTAAGCGTTGCAACTTGAACCAGAGCACCTCAAACGAGTGTTCCTTGTCAGTAAGCTTGAGCCACGTAGGATGGAATATGACTTACAGAGTGAAAAAAGCACACGTTCTAATCCTCCATGGATTAGAAAGACTCTGTGCACTGGCAAGTAAAAAATCCTTCATGTCAATCAGAGTCAACTTCAGAGTCAGCTTGTGCGATAATACCGACCTGACTACGGTAAACGGTAAATTCTCGCACTTGACAGCATTACAGCGTCTGAAAGATTGATGACTCCTGGATACCAAGATAATGCTTATCTGCTCCTAGCGATTTGAACTGGGTAAAACTTGCTGGACTCCCCCGTTGAATTACACGGCCCCGGAATGTAGACCTGTCGGAAAGAAGCGTCGGAAATATCGGGCTCTAAAGCCTATATACCTAGGGATTAGTAGCTCACCATCAATGTTCATTCATCTTTCAGGAATGTCTTCAAATCGATAGGAGGAATTTGGACAACGGGGTTTCCTCGGTGAGGATAACTCAGTCTCTTGCCAGCGGCCAGCATGGATAAGAGGGCGGCCGGTATTCACACAATAGAACTCGGAAGTGCTGCCTTAGAGTTATGCGCAATTTGGATTTCTCACCACTCTGTGACCGTACGAATGAGGGTGTCCTGATACCAGGCGCTCAAGCCTCAGCTTCCAAGTTGGCCTCTGCGATCATGACTCTGAGCAACAAGCGCTAAAATCACATGACGCTCGTGTGAACTCATATGATCAATCGGAGCTTAAATGTTAATGGCAAGTTCCATTTATCATGAACAGGGGCTTTACCCCAACTCTTCCAACCTGCCTGGCTAAAGAGAAGACTGATTAACCAGCTTCAGCTGGCAGATATCGAACAAAGTGAGTTATATGTTTGATAATCTGATTTGTTTCCCACTACTCTGACGATTTCATACCAATGGGCCCTGGCAGTTGCTGTGGAATCTCCTGGACTGGAATAGTTTGCAGTCGCAACAAGATGGTTCTATCACCTGTACTGAGCTATGGTGAATAAATATCTTACCTTGGAATCCTTTACGACGCCTCCAATGATGCACCGGATGTCCGGTTGCCCAAAAACCAAAGTTAGGTCGAGTTCTCACCCCCGTTCGAGCTATTCTTTCTGAACAGACATCCATCGCGCCACGCACAAATCCAGTCAATGGACACTCACCGACATCCTTCTGATCCATTCATGAGATGGGGTTTCCTCGTCGTCGGTCCCGAGGGTTGTGGGTACCAAAGTTCGAAGAACGCTCCGACGGCCAGCAATTCCGTACACCTGTGCGATTGCGCGGGTGAATTTGTCCTAAAAAGCAGGTTTGCTGACCTTCGGGTACGACACCTGAAGTACCGGGGACTTCTCTACGCTCGGTGGCTTTAATTCTGCTCCTACCCCACACACGGCTCTGGTCGGCAGGCGTAAGGACTACAGAGTTCTCGAAGTCGACTGATTTATATTTGAGCGCTGGAATTCCTACTTGAAGCCCCTCTTTGTCAAACCTTGTCAACCACAGAGCTACTTCCCCTCCAGTGTGCCGATATGAGCGCTGCAGCACCTTACCGCTCTTTGCCCCCAGAACTTCTGGACGAGCTGTTCGAGGAACTCAAGTTCAGAGCCTCAGCCAAAGGTGTTCGACAAGAAGAAAACATTGGTTCGGTTCGGTCATGCCTCTTTGTATCTCGGTCGTTCCGGCATCGCGCTCTTCGTATCCTTTTTCACGATGTCCATGTTGTCAACCGTCCTTGCAATGGCGGAAACAAGCACATATTACTCCTCAAAGACATTCTCTCTCCACCTCCGATGCTAGCTTTGGACAGTGTCAGGAATTACATCGAAAACTTCTCGATTTCGCTCCAAACACGCCAGATGACGATCTTCTCATCTCCTTCCGATCACCTTGCCCAGTTGAAAAGGTTCCTCAGCGACGAAAATCTCATTTCCGTGATGAGATGTCTACACGGGAATGGCTATGGCATTAAACGGTTGAAGATTGTCCTCTCCGTAGCACGCTTCGGACGTGGCTCGTGTGGGTTAAAATGGGAGGAATTTGACCCCCGTTTCCGCGAAGCGTTGAAAGACCTTATTCGATCCCCTTCCCTGAATTATCTATGGATTTCCGACGTCCATCACATTCCTCTCACACTTCTCGACAAATCACACGTTAAATACCTTTTGCACCATCAGTCTATTCTCGGGCAGCGTATGTCCCTGTTTTCTCACTCGGCGCAAGACCTACCCTATCCAATATTGGAAGCCCACTTTTTCAGTCGGTCGAACTCCCATGACAAAGGAAAACCGTCCAGCAGGCCCTTCGAAGATTTAAGGGGTTATGTGGCACTGAGCAATGGTCCTGAACAACTTAAAGTGACATGGGATGTCATCAACTCTGGTGCTCAGTCACTGGAAGCTATTGCGATTCAAAATTATGGTCAGTGAATCTGAACGCCTTCACCGCATACAAAATGACTTACTAGCGTCATAACGCGAATAGGAATGCTCATTAAACCTACCTCCAATTTCACCCTCGACCAAGTCGTGAATCTTTCCTGGTTGTCATACTCTCAGCGACACATTCCATTTTTCACGCCAGACAACGGGGAACAAAATCTCGGAGCTCTGTACCAATTCCTGAATATCAAATCGCCGATGAACCACCTCCAAGATATCGCGATCGACCTCCAATGTTACATATCAGCCATTCCATGCGACTCCTTTGATCACGAAACAGAAACGATGTGGGAGAAATTCGACGACCTGTTTTCTGGCCCAAAATACCCTTCACTGGAGAGCATAGGACTCAAGATCTTTGTAGAAGTGGTCCTTGAGCCGGACGACGAGGTGGAAGAGTTTGATTGCGACAGGTTCATCGCGAAAACGACCGTACAACTTGAACAGTGTTTCCCAAAGGTTTCGAAGATGCCAGGTTTAGCATTGCGCATAGCGGTGGATGTATCGGTCGAGGTCATAGAATGAGAGTAGTCTTTAGGGAACCCTTTCTCGAATGGAATGACATTTTATGTAAATGATGGGGAGAGAAAAAGAAAGACAGACCCTAACCTCGAAAGGCCCTCGTGAAAAATCGGACTAAAGTTCCCACGCATATTTCTTGTCAACGAGCTGGCCGTGTCCCTCTTCCTCCTCTGTAAATCTCAACCTTAGAATGGCGTCTAGAATTGCTATCAGTGCTCTGAGAGCAGCTGGTCAGTATCTCCTTTATTTACTTATTTCTTTTACTTAAAAATCCACAGCCCGCCCCCGGCCACTCGCCGCTTTGCCTCAGAGCCTTAGCGCGTAAGAATCGTCTCCGTGTCCCATACATCTTCGACCGACTGACGAGCTCTGTTTGTTATTCCCTGACCTGTTGAAATAAAGTCGGTCGATGGCCACCCAGCCCCCTCCCTCGGAACGCGCCTCAGAACTCATCGAGAAGCTCCCATCATCCCCCAACCTGATCACCAAAACCGGAACCGCTCTCCTCGGTGTCGGTGTCGCTGCCGCTGCTATCTCCCAGGAGCTCTACGTCGTCAATGAGGAGTCTATCGTTCTGATTGCCTCCGCTATTGTCTTCACCTACATTGCCAAGGTGCGCATACCATTTATGACTTGGTGGTCTGCTGCAATGTAGATCGATTGACATTCCAATTTTTTCGTGTATATAGGCCATGCGTGAGCCTTACGTTCAATGGGCTGAGGGCCACGTCAACCGCATCAAGAAGATCCTCAACGATGCCCGCGCAGAGCACACCGGCGCCGTGAAAGAGCGTATTGACTCTGTTGGACAGATGAAGGATGTTGTCTCCGTGACAGAGGCACTCTTCGCCCTTTCCAAGGTATGAGGCCCATAACATCTTCCCCTAATTCCAACCTCAACACCAAATCGTACCTCAGGAAACCGCCAAGCTCGAGGCCGAGAACTTTGTTCAACTCCAAAAGGTGACCATGGCCGCTGAGCTCAAATCTGTCCTCGACAGCTGGGTGCGATACGAACAACAACAGAAGGAGAGCGAGCAGGCTGAGCTCACTAAGACTGTCATCGCGAAGGTCGTTGCTTCTCTTAAGGAGGAGAAGACTCAAAAGGAGATTTTGGCCAGTGCCGTTGCTGAGATTGAACGTGCGTTTCTTCGCCTTCTCATTTTCTATCTTTCTTGCTAACTATTCTCTTCAGAACTCGTCAAGAGCAAGGCTATCTAATTTAGTCAACCCATTCTTTGTATTGTCCAAGAAATAGACGTATTCCACTTGCAAGGACAAGCACCCGGCATCGCTGTTCACGATTGGTTCATTCCGTCTGCAATGCTTCGAAAACTCATATGATTTCTCCTCTTTGCGCAACACGTCGTTGAAATTGGCATTAAGAATAGTAATATAAACAGGACATTCTAGGTCAAACTCGATTCTCTTTATTCCGCCTTCCATCTTGACTTTGGGTGAGGATATGTCGTTTTCTAGATACACCAGGCATTATTATATGCCTCTCGATTGAGTCACTTTGGACTGCAACCTGATATCAAAAAGCACTTTGTCGGTAGAAGAAAGACGAGGAAAATGATCTCGTAGCTTTTCTATCGTCGTCGCCAGGAAGACGTCGTTGTTGAAGTTGACAAAGTCTCGGTGGAGCACGATATGGACGAGCAACGAAATGGTGACGGATTTGAGCGCGGGATATTTCGGACCCATGAGCAACATGTCGAGCTGCTCCCATTGGGAAACAACACCCGACTCCGGGTAAAAGAAATCGGTGGGGACGTCAAATTCCGTGAAGGCGAACATGAGATCGAACGTCTCGAGAAAGTCAAGAGGGGAGGATGGCTCAAGGAAGGTCAAAAATTTAGTGATATGTTGATCGTTGGTTGCATGGAAGGGTATTCTTGAGTGTCGAGCGTGATGAAGTAGCAACGTTTGAAGGGCGGGCAAATTACCGAGATTGAATGTCGGAGGAGAGCCTGCAAAATCACCTTTTTGAAATAAATGAGACGCATGAGTGGATCGATACATTGACCGAGGTGCTCCAAACCACTTACCCTTCACAAACAGAAACAGGCTTTCCAGCATAGGCGAATTAGCAAGAATCGTCCATGTTTGTTGAATATGTGTGTGGTTTCTCGCCGTCGATTTTAATGATGTGAGGCGAGAAAATATGGATCCAGGTGGTGAGATATTGGGCATAACGCCAAATGGATATGAATGGTCAGTGTCGTAATTCTTCAAAGAAGGGTCAGGCAAGTCAACGTCTGCGGGATCCGCAGGAGCGAAGGCCATTGCTGTAAATTCGGGACTGAAGGACATTAGGTCTGCCTGCGAGATATCCAGACTCTCAAGATGGGTCCCTTTCAAAAAGGTGATCGGAATGTGGCATAAGTTGGATAGCATCAGGTATTTCATGGAATCAAGGCGAACGAGAGCGTGGAAGGCCTCCCTGTACGCAGGATCGAGCGCTGTCCACTGAACGAGGTTGTCAACCCTCATAGACAACACTTTTGCATTCTGCGCATGCCGGAGCAATGATTGTAGGAGCTTGATAACACTCTCCTGACCAATGACACGCTCAGCCACGGTGATATCGTTATCGTGTCCAGACCGTGGTATAAAACGCAGAAATATCGCATTGATATGCCAACCAACCTCGTCGGGGGTCGAGCTTGGGAAAGGAGAGGAATCCAGTATATCTCGGAAGGAGTCGAGGCGATCCGTGGGCGAACCTTCGTTCACGGTCAAGCTCAGAGTTCCAATGACGCTAGGAAGAACTCGGCGTCGAAAGGATCTGGAAACCAGGCATAATGATCGCAGTGTTGAGTTGACTAATTCAGGTTCTTGAGGTTGAGGGAAGCCCAAAGCATTTCGGGGGCGCAATTGCAAAGAGGCCACGGTATGATCGATAATCAGATCGACGAGCTCTTGAGGAAGATCAGGAGCTCCTGCCGACATTTTCCTGTCAGGAGAAAGCTGGTGGTGAGTTCAACTCGACGAAGGAACTGAAATTTCACGAACAAAGCTAAGATCTCAGAGGGTGTAATGTATGTGGGTGGCACTTACTGGTAAGGCTTTAACAAAGGCTAAAGCAGCCTTGATGTTGCCTTGATGAAGTTATTGTGGACCATATCAAGCTTTAAAACCACACGTGATAGCCTTCAGAGTTTGAACTCCTCCCAAACCATCCTTGCCTCTCTCGAGTCTGGACAGCGGACACTGGCCCAACACTGGCCAAGCCAGGAATAAATTTCTTCGATGGGTAGCGTGTGGTCATCTGTGTGCAATGAATTGTACTAAAATAGGGAATTCAACGAGACCACCAGGTCAGTAAAAGCTTCTGATCTCGTATATGTCTGGCAGAAAAAGACTCACTCCCGATGACAGTTCCGGGAAGTTCGACAAGGCATGGTTTTCGAAATACATTTCAGAACGATAGGGTGATTTTCAGCCGTGCTAAGTTGAGATCAGGTTCCCAGGTTGTGAGCATTTCATTAGTCCAGACTCCATAGACAAGAGGATTCTCGTGTATAGAAGACTTGATGCCAGGATTGTCGTCAAGGATCCGATGAGACACGATTCGCCGTACCAAAAAAGCTTGGAGACATGGAAAAAGCAGAGACGGGCTTGCGAAGGAAAAGAACCACGAGTTATTTTAGAATTCTGGCCACAAATCTCGCTCGTTATTGTGCCGATGTTCAGGATCGCCTTTGGAGTTGGTGTGTTTGAGTGCATGTTGGCTAAACAGGTCCTGGGTACGATTGAGAGGATGCATGAATGAGGCCAAATTTCAAAGCGTCTTCGAAGTGCGAGTCGGAGATTGCACCCATTTAGCGCTCCGCTATTTCGGATTCCAACTCATCCTGCTTCTCCTTCTCCGTTTCTTCCACTGGACTCCTAATGTTTGCTCTCACTTTTCGATATCAATCTCAATACATACACTCCAGGAAAAAAGGTCCTGCGAAGGATTGACACTGATCAATGCATTTATCTAATCTGGGCGTGAGTTTGATAGTGGTTACCACCTCAGCGGGCCGATATCACTTACAGCAATTCTCAAAGCAGCTGCCATCACCAAATACCTGAACTAGCAACAATGTCGAGCTTGATTTTTCTCCCCATTGGCACACATGTCGAGCAAACCTTGTTCAATGCGGCAAGATATGTCATTTCTTGACACTCCCCGCTGAAGGATTTCACACTTCTTTTAATAAACGTGAAACCATCGATGGGGAAGACTTAGGGGAACCAGTCATGGGGATGATTGGGATAGGGCTGCTACGCGGCCGTATGAGCGTTCCGATTGCTTATAATTCCGGTCGTAAAGCCTTCGCCGTTGCTTTTGGGTCTGTCGCCCTTTCCACCCTCTTACATACATACTTACGAGTGTCGGAAAAGGCCCTCGTGACAACCGTCGGTATCCCGTATTCTCCAAGGCAATACCAAATCCTGGCTCCCTCCACATCTGTGCGTTTCCCAAAGAGCTTCAGTGAGGCTCCTTTGACCCTTTGCCGTCCAGTCGCCTTCCGTTCTGGTTAAAGGCCCACCTTCTCTCCCTGGATGCCCAAGTTTCGGCATTCAACCCAGATCAATGTCCCCATTCTGGCTTCCTTGACCTATTTCTATTCCTTTACGATCCTGTTCGTGGCTCTTTGTACCGTTAAACCCGTAGCATCTCAAAGCTCGGGATCGCAACTGCGTAACATCTCGATCCCTCTTACATCGCCTGAGATCATCTACACTCCTTTCGTTTGCAATGCATCGACGGTTTTGAGCAATCCACAGGCGTGTGCAGGAGCATGGTGAGCTCTTTCGGAGTCGACATTATCAGATGATCATGGCTAACTCTCTTCTTGAACCTTTCAAAGGCAATTGTCTGATAACACCGATCCAGCCTCCACAACTGTCTCTACTTTCGGACCTGCCAGTCAATCCTCCAATATTATACCCCAGCTTTTTTTCCAGTTTCGAGGTACAGTGAACATAGGGTCCTTCTACAGCTTGCATGTTTACACTGGATACACATATCCACAGCTTTCGAGCTCTTCGCCACGACGCTCCCATCATCTAATGCAACAGTAAACATCACCATATCCGCCAACGGAATCACAGTTTCTTCACTGTTCAACTCGGCTTTGAGATCCATACGCATCGTTAACCTACCAGAATCATCTGTGTCGACGCTTACAATCAATTTTCTTTCCTCGCCAACACCAACACGATTCGACCTGGCCTCCCTCGTGATTAACACACCTGCAGATGCGTGCGTATATATTTTATTCACCTCTATCTCTCCCTGAAGCTTATTGAAATCACATCCCATCCATGTAATCCATGTGATCAGAACAATCTCATCCTTCCTGCCGTCACAAACCCTCCCTCCCTCAATCGCGCTTCCAACCCTTCTACCCACTACCACAAGTTCTCCTGTCTCTTCGTCTTCTCCCACGAATTCAATCGTATCCAAGGCGCATTCAAATAGAAAGATGGTAGCGGAAGCGGTGGGACTCACCGTGGGTCTCGGACTGGGCCTCACATCGGTTGCACTTTTGACATTTTTCTGCTTTAAACGGCAACGGCAACACAAAGGCGTACCCATGCAGGATATGCACTCAGGGTGGGCTCGCGATAACTCACGATAGTACAACGGGTCTGTTGACGGGGAAGAAATAGATTCAGTCTTCTCAGGATAACGTATTCGAATATAATGTTCGTTTAAATAATCTAGTCTTAAATTTATCACTCGCATATTCGTTTTCACGATCCTGGCAGACAAAGACCCGCTGGTTTTTTTATGCGAACCATGAATAGATTATGACTCGTTCGCGACTGTTAAGTAGTAAATGCCATGTATGCTGTCGTGTTTATGGCCTCACCACCAAATCACTCATAAAAGGATTTTATTTCCGAGAACGCTCTTAAGTATTGCTGGATAAAAATCAAAGGCAAAAAGGTTCGGAGTTTTTGTTCTCCTACATCCTTATATCTGTTTGTACGGTTCTGTACGGTTCGGTATGTCTGAATATCCTGGTCTTGGATGAATCAATCTGTTTGCCGCGAGTTCGTTGCGGGCTTATCGTGTTCGGGAGAGGCGTCCTGCCCGCCCGGTTATGGGCCCCTAACCTCATCGCATCCGTGCCGTAATCTTTGGCGACGTTGCCCCCTCGCTAGTTGGTGATGTTTTTTTGAGACGGTGATAAACTACACTCAGACGGGTTCGAACTATCGACCCGGTGATCCCTGGTGCATCTCAGGCGTTCAGTTCAACGACTTTTCCAACTGGGCTATCAGCGAGGGTGAAAGGTCAATTTGTATCTAAAATATCAGACCCTCATTTGAGGGATTTCTTTTTTGGACTTTCGGTTCCAGAGCTCGTTTTAAGCCACAGCGGTTTGCTCACCAGAAAAATTGCTCCAAGGCTTGAGTCTTGTTGAGATGTAGGACTCTCTGGAAGTTGCTTGATTGACATTAGCTTTGAATCCTTGAAAAAACCTTCGTAGGGGCTCGAGTTCTATAAATACCCTCTGGTTCGACCAGCGCTAATCTCACCATGACGAAACTCCATGGCAGTCACAATTGTACCGTCATAATTGATGTTCCTCGGATAGCAGTGTTGAGCCTGCTGCAACGGCGGTTACAACACAATCATACAATGCCATGATTATAATTTTTTCTAACTTATGAAAAGTTGGTATCTAAGACTATATAAGCCTGTCTAATATCTGAAGAATATACTTGTATAGAAAAGAAAGGCGGGTGCAGAAGTCTTATCGGTGCTTTTCTCCGAGACTGATTTATCGTCCTTATCGTCTTCCAGTCGATCATGATCAAGAAAAAGGGATCGGCTGATCAATCTGAATCAATATGCAGATAGATGGGCGTCTGAGCCCTTTAATCCGATCTCGAGAGATCTGTGTACGGGCCCGCTTTTCAGAGACGAACTTTTTTGTTTCGTGTTTTTTTTTTTTCTTTTGATTGTTGGTAATGAGAATCTTGCATATTAGTTTGAGATAGATGTATATCGTCGCTTGCACTTGAAGTTGAACTCTCCATCTCACTGGCGAAGAAGAATCTTTTTTGAGGCGATGGCGGATGTTCCACGACGGGAAAAAAATGACCGATCAACGAGAATTTCTGCGCACACTACAGCATGTGTGGATTCCTTCAACAGCCTTCAACCCATGATGTCTATTCGGTTTTTCTTCGGAGGACATTGGTGGCCTTAGCGGAGCAGAGGTTCTGAACAATGATGAACGTGATATAGAAAATATTTTTTGGTGTGTGCAGGGCAAAACAAGAGGGTGTGTATATGTAGATTGAACCTGGGAGGAATGTCGATTGATCCGGGACAGGCACGGAAGACCGTTCTCCGACGGCTGAGGAAGGGAGGATGCCGGCAATCCGACGGCCGGACTTAGAGAGGAAAGCCCGATCCGGACCTCCCTCTTATTCCTTCCTCCTTTCTTGTTGTGTCCTGTTATGGTTTCTATATTATCCCAATCCTTCCGTCGTATCGCTCCTTCCTTCCCTCGTTTGTCTCGTACAATAATGTCTGCCCAAGGTCCCTTCAAACAAGCTCCCCATAAGTCAGTCCTCGTTTTCTTCTTCTGTTGAATCTCTTCTGATCTCTTCTTATCTTTCCACAGACTTTTGGTGTAAGCTTGTTCGATCTATCAATCTCGCGAGCCCATTCTTATTCCTTCCAGCATTCCCGGCCCCATTGAAGTCGCCGATGAGGTGCTATTCGCCAATGCACACCCCTCCATGTCCCACGTCTCCCCCGATTTCGTTCCCGTCTTTGGCGACTGCATCCGGATGACTCGTGAAGTCCTCTTCACTAAAGATGCTCAGCCATTCCTGATCAGTGGTAGCGGAACCCTCGGATGGGATCAAGTTCGTGCTATCCATCATCATCGTGACAAGCATCTAAACATAGCTTAGGTCGCAGCCAACGTCATTGAACCCGGAGAGAAAGCCCTCGTTTTGAACACAGGTTACTTTGGAGACAGCTTTGCAGACTGGTGCGTCATCATGTCACTACACCAAACCTCCGATCAATTCAACATCAATTTATCTCCAGTCTAGAGACATATGGTGCCACCGTGACGCAACTCAAAGCTCCTGTCGGTGGAACAGTTCCCCTGGACACTGTCGCAGCTGCTCTCCAAGAAAAGTCATACAAATTGCTCACTTTCACCCATGTCGACACATCAACCGGAGTTTTGTCTGATGCTGCACGCATTGCTGAGACTGTGCGGCGCGTTTCTCCGAATACCTTGATTGTCATGGATGCCGTGTGCAGCGTCGCTTCTGAGGAAATCAAATTCGACGATTGGGGTTTGGATGTTGTTTTGACTGCCAGTCAAAAAGGTCTCGGCACACCCCCTGGTCTGAGTGTATTGGCCGCAAGTAAACGGGCTGTTGGTGCGTGGGAGGACAGGAAAAAGAGGGGTGTCAGAGAAGGAAGCTATTATGCTAGCTGGGGGAAGTGAGTTGTGCGTTCATCACCCTTGTCCGATGGAGAGCTCATCACCTGCGTTCAAACACAGGTGGCTTCCTATCATGAAGGCTTACGAATCTGGCTCTGCTGCTTACTTCGCCACACCACCAGTCAATCTGATCTACGCGTTCCACGCGTCGTTATCCCTCATTACCGCTAAATCCTCATCATGTAAGTTTATGGCGCTTCAGCCATAAATATTTCATATTCTGATTGTTCGCTTTTTCAGTGCCTTCAATATCGGAACGATTCGCTCTTCATCGTGCTGCATCGCAGCGCATCAAGTCGGCAGCAGCTTCCCTGGGCCTTAAACAACTCCCTCTTAAAGACTCTGAGGCGGCTAACGGAATGACAGCATTGTACTTCCCCACTGGTGTCCAAGCGTCAGATCTTTTGCCCAGACTTGGAAAGAAAGGAATCATCGTGGCTGGTGGATTGTTGGGTCCTATCAAAGGTGAGATTCCGCGACCCTTCTGAAGCTCATAGCCTAATATTTTCACAAGATACATACTTCCGCATTGGACATATGGGTGTCTCTGTTGTGAATGAGGAACGCGGGGACATCGAAACCATCGTCAAAGCTCTGACTGAGTCGCTGGATGAGATATGGAAAGAAAAAGGGATCAAAGGCCCATCCCAGTAGAGAGGCAATCGTTTACCGGTTCTTGTTACTCTCCCGCGTTGTCACCTCTTTTGATACCATTGGGACGTGGATAGAAACCTGGGTTTGGAAAATACAGAATTGGGTTGTGCAACTTGTACTGTTATACGACGCGCATACTATGCCATATACCAACTCGAATTGAATGGATGTACAATATTATTATTGTGATATATGACATATACACGATGGTCTACACTCTTCTCATAACAAAATATCCCAGCTGCATTATCCAGCACTGAGCAGATCCCCTCTAGCAAATCTTGCGCAAATCCATAAAAGGATCTTGACTCTCCAGAAACGGATGCATTCATTCACTGTTCAGAGTTCGGCGAGGAAGGCCGGTGTTAGGCTTCTGAATCAATCACGAACAAACAACGGTTTACTTCAACACTTTCTGGCATCATTGGCCCAGCCCGCGCCGCTTTACTTTTAAAATGTCGAACTTTGGTGCGATATATTCTGTTTCATATTTTATGCGTTACTTCTTGCTTATGGTCTCCTTCCTTCAGACGAGCTGAGCTATACCACCCCACCATCACCCCCTTTTGATAGTATCTCTGCTTTGCGATACTCGCCTACCAATCCAGACCATCTTTTGGCGTCTTCATGGGACGCGGTACGTTCTTATCTTTGCTCTCTACTCTAATTTAAACTGATTTTTTTTTAAATTAGACAGTTCGCTTCTATGACATTGGAGAAAGTGGGGTGAAGCCTAGCGAGGCAAAAGCCAAGTTCGACCATCGAGCTGCTGTGTTAGCGTGCGCGTTCTCGTCTGATGGGTCGCGCGCTTATAGTGGTGGGTTGGACACTTCAGTCAAAGAGTGAGTAGTTTCGTGGATATACTGTCTGCCCATATAATCAATTGCCTATTCCATTTGTCGATGAAACAGGCTGGATTTATCGACCGAGAGGATAACAAACCTTGGCACACATAATGATTCAATCTCCTCAATGACTTATGGACGAAGTAATTCATTGTTTCAATCCTGCTTCTTTTCGATTTTGATCGTTCTACTTCCTCAGATATTCTCATCACCGGTTCATGGGATCGCACTATTCGCTTTTGGGATCCTCGCGCGAATACTCCTCAACAAAGCATGCACTCAACCCCGGAACGGATATACGCTATTGATCACGTCAACAATAACCTCGTAGTCGCTATGGCCAGCAGACTATTCCACATCTACGACATCCGGAAAATGGATAGCCCAGCGCAGGAGAGGGAAAGCAGCTTGAAATACATGACAAGGTCGCTAGCATGCATGCCTGATGGTGAAGGTTCGTCTGATCAGCCATACTAAAACACTGAATAAAAATAGACGAAATGATTCGAATCTCATACAGGCTACGCAACAGCGTCCGTAGAGGGCAGAATAGCAGTGGAATATTTCGATCCGTCGCCTGCTGCACAGGACAAGAAATACGCCTTCAAGTGCCATCGACAGACCATCGACGACGTGGACCATGTCTGGCCGGTAAACTCGCTGGCCTTCCATCCCATATACAACACGTTCGCGTCTGCTGGCTCCGACGGCACAGTGTCGATCTGGGACCACAAGGTCAAGAAAAGGCTGAGGCAGTATCCTAAATTCCCGGGACCTGTCTCTTCGGTTGCGTTCAATTGCGATGGGTCTAAGATCGCTGTGGCTGTTAGCTATACATGGGATGAGGGCGAGGCTGGGCTTAAGGCGAACCCTGTCACGCCTTGGATCGGTGTGAGGAAGATTGGAGAAGAAGTGAAGGTGCGTGTTTGTATTGTTCCAAAATTACATTTCCTGATTCGTGCTCTCCTATCTTCTTTCCGGGTCCTGTTTAGCCAAAATCATGGGCTGGATAAAATGTAGCTTTTTTGTTGTTTTGTCCTCCGACCATTTCGTCAGTCAAAATGATGTTGATGCACAATCACTTTTGACGGTAGGCGTATCATATCGTGTTGCTGTCATGCTCAGAGGCCATGTATATATAGGATACGCAAGAATTTATTAAACACAAGATAAACCTGTATTTGATGCGTTCAAGAGGAATTTTCCTGTCGTTTCGCATGCCCATAATGCATTTCGCACTTTTTTTTTTGGAATGCAACTCTTGAGCATGACATTTGAATTCTAGGAGCATTTTGTCCTTGGTTTGGCCCAAACCTTCCTCTAAGTAAGGTACAGAATCTTTTTGCGCCATCCGTTTCTTTCTCTGCACTAATATGGGTTACTTCGCCTTTGTAGCTAGATATCGGAACCCGGCTTCATTCGAGAAATTGTACCTTGATTATAAGCTTATCGTAACACAACCCTCGTTCATCTTTGCTCAGTCCTGTTGGCGTTCCTTCATTCCATCATCTTCCAGGACTTCTGCGTTTCTCAAAGTTCTTCAACCCCAGTCAACTCCACAAAACCGAAAAAACCACATGGTCAAACTTATCTCTTCGCCAGATCGCATGTAAAGACAATCGAAAGTCAACATTCCGTCTTCAAAACCCCCGTCCGGCGGCCTCGATAACTTTCATCACTTGGCCTTTAATTATACGACTATTCGGTTCCGCTCCCCGCAATTTGAACGACGGTTTTCTTCGTTTTCTTTGCGAGCTTCTGAGAAACTAAGTTTTTTTTTGTCCTTTTTTGCAATAGGAAAAGCCTTCCTCTTCCAAAAAATTTGACCCACTGAACGGCTCAGGCGCAACAATGGAACGACTTCGGATTTCAACTCCCCTGGGTGGAGTATCAGTTCCGTCGCGTCATTGACAGGATCACAATTGGCGTGTGAAAATGACGTTTTGTTGAGGATGGGAATCTTATCATTCTCTTTGGGTGTTTCTTAAAAATTCGACACTTTGGAAATGGAATACCAGCAGCTAATTCTTCATTCAGAGCAGGTTGAAAACTTTCAGTCCGAGGGGTGACGTAGACAGGCATCATGGTCAGTCTTTTGACATTGGCTCTGCGGCACAATTCTTAGCGTCAATAATGTTTTTTTATATACATGTTTCCAGGAAAAACATATCTTGTGTTGTCAGCTTGTCAAAAAGTCTCCTCGGACCGAAAATGACATATCTTGCTTACAATGTGGATAATCGTCCCATTAATCAACCAGACAACGGCCCAGAAAACCTCGGACTTGAGCTTGGCTTGTTGTTGTGTCAAAAACGGTCTAACCAGAAGGAGGGAAGAACGCGTTTCAGCATCGCTCGTGCGCAATTTCGAGCGATACATATCTTCCTGAATTCACATTTGACTGACGTATGCAGGGGCACCTTGACCTCACTTGGAAAACGATATAAAGATGACCGTGTTTTCGAGAAGACAGCCTTCCTCACACATCCCTCCAAGATGTTGCTAACGGCAATTGTTGGTCTTCTTTCTTTGCCTTTGGTGTTTGGTTCCGACGTCCTACAAGCAAGAACTCTTGATCCTGTATGCGTTCAAATAGCTGGTGCAATCTCTTCTGCCAGTGATGTGTACTATCCTGGTACGTTTCCCTCTAAACGATTTACCAATGATCCGACTCTGAAGTCTTGCCACTATCAATAGGGGATATTTTCTATGACAAAGGAATATATCACTGGGCCATCTCTAGCACCCAGCTCTCGAAGTGTGTCGTTGAACCTGGAACTGCTGCCGACATTGGGATCATCGTAAGAGCATCACACCTACTCGAGAGTCTTTTTTTTGTATTCATGACGGCTTTCAGCTTGGTATCTTGGGCAGCACGAACACGCCATTTGCGGTCAGCCTTTGGCACTCTGATTTTACAATATAAATTGTGCTGACGATTTCTTGTTTTTAGGTGAAAGGAGGGGGCCATGCGTCAAACCCCGGATACTCTTCTACGACTGGAGTTCAGATTGCGATGTACAGGTTCTCGGAGGTCACTTACAACGCTGCCTCCCAAACGGCCGTTATCGGTGCTGGTCTGATTTGGGATAACGTCTATGCCAGCCTTGCCCCCTACAACGTCAGTGTCGTCGGTGGTCGTGTAATGGGTGTCGGCGTTGCTGGATTTATTCTTGGAGGAGGTAAGCATTCCTGTTGCAGCTTACTCGATATCTGTGAATGACTGCGATTCCTTCTTTCAAGGTTATTCTTGGAAAACAAACCAGTTTGGAATGACGATCGACACTGTCACCGCTTTTGAGCTCGTCAAGCCAAACGGAAATGTGGTCACCGTCACCCAAACCTCCGATCCTTCTCTGTTTTTTGGCTTAAAGGTCGCTATCTCTTTTCTTCTGTCCGCTGCATCTCTAAGTTTGCTCAATGTCTTGTGGTGTAGGGAGGATTCAACAACTTTGTCAGTGTGGTATTATCGTTGTTCAATGTTCATACATGCTCACTCGAGAGTTTCATCAGGGGATTGTGACCAGATTCACCTTGAAGACCTTCCCGCAAACTCAAGTCTGGGTAAGCATGTACATTGCGGATCCATCTATACATTTTGGCTTAGATACCCACTCTAGGGCGGATTGATTACCGTTGCAGCTCCTTTTATCCCTAACATTGCAGCAGCTACTGCTGCCTTTGGAGCCACCGTTACTGACCCCAAAGCATCAATCATCACAACCTACAACTTCGTCCTTGGGCAGGTATGAATTCACTACTGTATCTTGGGATTTCTTTAGGCCACTTTCCTAACCTTTTCGACCATCAGCCGGGCATCTCTCAACTTCTCTTTTATGATGGCCCAATTCCTCCTCCAGGGATCTTTGATGCCTTCCTTGCCATTCCTTTTGTGACAAAGGACGTCAGAACGAGAAGTTTATTGTCGCTCGTCCAGGCGTCACCTGCAAACATAACAAGCAGCACCAGGTCTGTCACTATTGTCGGCGTTCTGGCTTTTATTGACTTCTGTTGAATCTCGATTTTCAGGGCGGTATTCAACACGGTGTCGCTAGCTCAATTCACTCCTGCTCTTTTGGACGTTATTTACAACGAGACGGCTGTGAGTAGCTTTGATGTACCAAAAATTCCAAAGCTCGTTTGACTCAGTCTTACTTCTTACAGTTCTGGGGAACCTTACTCACGGCCAAAGGAAGTGTCATCATTTCCTATGATGTCGAGCCATTCCTTCCCAACATCTACAGCCACAACACCACCCCAACCGCCTTCCCCCCTGTCCGCTCTCAAGGTTTCCTGCCCTTCAACATCTACTACGGGTGGATCGGTTCCGTTTTCGATGGTGATTTCTATGCCGCCATTAAAGCCAGTTCTGCCTCTATATACAACGCTGCCATTGCCCAAGGTCAATCTAGCATAATCGGCGCACCGGTGTATCCAAACTATGCCATCGCTGGAACTCCGTTGTCAAATATATACGGCAGTAACCTTCCAGCTTTGCAAAGTCTCAAGGCTGCGGTTGACCCGACTAATATTATGGGTCTGGCCGGAGGGTGGAAATTCTAATCTTCGCATATCGCCTTTCCCATCTTTCTTCCCAGAGTACTGCGTGGTGTACAGTACATTCACATAAATACCTCATCTGTAGTATACATCGGCGGTGATAAATTATCTTTTTATATACGTACAACCTTCTACCGGCTCGCCCGACGCGCTAGAGGCGTGCTGTACCACCAGGGATCTTTTTCCATCCATTTACAATCGCCTCTTTCACCGCCTCTTCCAACACCTTCATCACAAACCGGACGTCCTTACTATCCTCATTGACCACACTCCATCCCATATGCCCCACACGCACATATCTGTCCTTGATCTCAGCCACCAATCCGCCTGCCATAACCACGTTGCGCTTCCCGACGCCAGCGAGGACATCCGCTGCGGTGAGGTTCAAGCCTGGGATGTTGGGCACATATAGAGCCGTCATGCCATGTGCCCGCCCAGAGGGCTCGTGGGCAACCTGGACCATCCCAAGGGCTTCAGCAGCGTGTTTGATGAGGTTGCTGGCGGAGATGTGCATTGAGAGCCGTTGGGAGAGTGAGATGGGACCTTGAGTGATTTCGAGCAGGGAGGCGTGGTAGGCCCGTACGAGGTTTACCGCGGGTGTGCCAAAGTACGCAGGTTTGTTCTGGTCGTATGCTCGCATGATTGGGAGCCATCTACGACGAATATGGGGGTCAGCCATGGAAGAAAACGCATGATGAAAAGAGAAAGACCGACTTTTGCCAACTTGAATAATACGACCCACTCGGTACACCACGCTTGATTCTAGCTTCGAAATATTCGATCGTCCGTGGGCTCGCCACAAGAATGCTAAGGCCCGGAGGAGCACCCAATCCCTTCTGGCTCGCAGACAGAACCACATCAAGCCCCCAAGCATCCATTTGTACGTCTTCTGATGCCAGAGAGCAAACAGCATCGAGGACGACCAAAGTGCTGGGACTGATACGCCGCACGCATGCTGCGATAGCGCGTGCATCAGAAAGTACACCTGTTGAGGTATCGACGTGCGTAATCGTCACCACTTTATAGGGCGTTGACCCTGCCTTTCGCAGAGCCGTTTCGACGTCGCTGATGGGAACAGTGCCTCCCAAACTGGACTTGACCACATCCACTTTTGCACCGTATGTCTGGAGACTGAGAAGAGAATTCCAGTGAGAAGATCAAGTGGAGGGATTTCGACAAAGTTTACATACCAATCTTTGAACCCATCTCCGAAATACCCGGTATGTAGGACCAACACCCGATCGCCTGCTTCGATAAGGTTTGCGCCCACTTGATCCCAACCGAATGTGCCGCTGCCAGCGAGAACGAATGCGGTCGAGGAAGAATTGGTTCTCACCACAGTCCTATGGAAGAGAAACTCAACGGAATGCCAATATGACCAGATCCAGATTTACATACTTTGTCATGTGCAGAGCCTCCTGGAAGATCTTGACAAATTCGGGGGAGACATGGGAGAGAGGTGCCAGAGCCAGTGAATTCTGAACGGATGGTGAAAGAGGTACTGGCCCAGGAATACTACAGATCGAGAATATTCTTGGTCATCAAATGGAGACCTGGTAAGGAAATTTGGACCTACGCAAGGAGTTTTTGTGTTTGTGGGGAGGACATCTTCGTATGGGATTTTCGTAAAAGGTGCTTGTCGTGGTCGTGTTCAAGAAAGCTCGCTGTGAACGTTGATATAACCTCCGTAATGACTCGCTGGCTCGGACCCCCTGGTAGGTGTACAGTTTTTGCCGAAGATAATAATAGTTAACAAAAGGAGCGTTTGGCGAAGTCCTTCTATTGGAATAAGAAAGACCATCCATGTTAGTGTTCACGCATCGCAAAGATGATTCCACCTTACCTTTCGTGTCTTTTTACTGAGGATTAAACCGACAAACACGCCCAGGAAAAACCATTTAAAATTGAGATGGTCGGAATATCTTTGAGGTCATGGGAAGTGGCCCACGTCCGGTCATGGTCCGTCACTTCGGCAACGCCCAAGGTCCAAGCAGGATATGTGCCAGTTTAGCATCACGAGATTGAGACGTTAGGCCGACACAATAAAGGTATAAGGTGCTAGCTTTCCCGTCACTGTCGGCGGCGATGGAGGTAGTGTGGTGTGAATTCTGCCAAGTTATCGTTCCGGTCACGCCTTCGGCCTTGGGATCGGATCCGGATAGTGATCCGGATACACCGCATCGGCATCTCGGCGGGCGATCACTGCCCCAAAATCCAGCATGAGCGTCTACTTTGAACGATTTTGACGACACTTCAAACGTTCATATGTCATGCGTACTTTTTCGTCAGATATTTGCTCTGGATTGACTGTGGCGAATGAGAATATGAAACTACACCAACGATTCGGTATGTGCAATTTTTCCGAACAAAATCCGCCGAGAGGACCCACTAAACGTTCAGGCTGTGTCGTGATTTTGAATCATGGCTTTGTACATCGTCAAGTTACTCAGAGCATGGGCGCATAAGCAGTGTAAAGCAAATATGACATCTCTACGAAGTGGCATGATTTATCAACAGTGATTGAGTATCTAAGCTTAAGACTGTATCTTTTACCAGGTTGCTTCCGACGGGAACCAATCGCGCAGCTAACTTATATCCCATTCGATTGGCAGAGCAAGTTACGCTATGCGTACTGCGGCCTGCGGTGGCTGGCACTCCTGATACTCTGGCATAGGTTTATACGGATTCTTATCAATGACAAATCGATAATGCCAATTTATTCATCTAATCCACTTTGAACACTCAAGGGCTTAGAGGATGAAAGATCCCTCAAGTTGTGAATAAGTACTGATGTGTGTGGAGTTTAGCTCCAGCTTTGGGAGTATTTACGCTACATAGAAAGGAAGAAGGGAGGGGGGACCCAGGGGGGGACTGCAGCTACCAAAGGACCTGGTGCCAACCTGGTGCTCCATATATAGATATTATTTCCAAAAATAGACGCGTCGCGTTGAGATATAACTGTAGTATGCAGAGCAGCAATCATATAGCCGCAGTCCGCAACCGTGACACAACGGCTCAAGTTCCTCAGCGACAAGATATTTACATCTGAATGGATCTCGAGTCCCATGTGTGTGCTTGGTTTCATTGGAACATTTACCCGTTGAAAAGGATCCTACTATAATAATTTGTTTATCAAATTTTGATCAAGTTTCTGTCTATTTAGTTATTCTTTAAAAATCCAATCAGGCACTCCCACAGACTAAGAAAATATAGAGTTCGTTACATGGCATAAAATTGTAGTAGTACATAATCGATTTATGCGTAGAATGTAGTTATTATTGTGGTCCTGGTATTCAGAACCTTCATCAATCCTGTCCGAATGGGAATACTTGTGTGCATCCATCTCCAGCAACAGCGGAGAACAGGAAGTTCAAATTGGTATTCAAAGCTTGACGCAGGAGCCCAGTCGGGTTGGGATACAGGCTCACGACGGTCTTGTTCACGAAGTTGGTGTAAAGCAAACAGAAAGTGTTGAAATTCGCCGAGGTCGGGTCTGGAGTGTAGCTGTTGACGGTTCCGTTGACGTTCCCTCCAGGTGCAATTGGGTGAGCAAGGAAGACTTGATCAATGCCTTGGGTGCCTGACGATCCGTTGTGCCTGAAGAATCCGTCTGGCATTTGCATGTTTTGGAAGAAACCACGGGCGGTCACCATGTCCAACTGGCCGTCGTTTCGTCGACCGTCGACGAAAAAGTTTATGGGGAAAACTGATTCTGCGAAAGCGGTGAAGAACCGTGGGGAGACGAAGGAGAAAGTTGGGTTGGTTGCAATCGATTGCTTAATGCGTTGAGCCCGAAGCTCCCCTGCGACAGTCAGATTGTAGTTTCCACCCCCAAACTGATTGCTGAATGCGACAAACTATAGGGAGTACATCAGTAAGCCCCCAAAAAATACTAAAAGACAACCGTAGATAAACCCACCTGATCGAACAGAGTCTCGTTGAAATCGTGGTTGTTTCCGAAAAAGAAGTCCCCTACATACACAATTATTTATAAACATTCGATGTTCACATCAAGGGGGAAACAAAAAAATAGAAATACATACCACGAGTCATACTGGCGTCACCTAAGAAAAGATCATGTCTGAACAAATGTCCCTTTTTTGTCTAATATTACGCACCTTCGAAAACCGCATGTGTATTGAGCCCAGCTACACTGGCAGGCGCAGGTGGGTCAGGACCAGTGAAAGAGGTTTTACCTCCAATGCTCAGGAGGTTAGTAATCTGATTGCCGTCTACAAGATGAGCGGCGTAGGTGACCAAGATAGCCAGGGTGTTTTCCATATTGAACCCTTTCCATAAAGTCGTAGGTTAATGAAACAGCTGGGGTATAAGGTTCTGTCTTACCTTCTTGGACGGCGTTGATGATTTGAGCAGGAGTAGCAATACCATTTCGAGGAAGCCACTATTATAATGTGTTTCAGCCGCCACAAGTTTCTGGACTAGGTCTAGACAGCAAAAACGTACACCATGAGAAGCGAGAGTATTGAGTCCCGGGCATGGTCCTCGGATGTCTCCTGGTGCTTGTATTTGCCAGGGGTGAGCTGCGTCATTGACAAGTTTCGCGGATGTATCTGCCAGTGGGCCAGGAGGATTTTCTGGTGCCTGGTATGTCAGTGTCGGAACAATGGCGTCCAGTTGCTCTCTGGTGAGACCCGCAAGAGATCCATAGGCGGGGAACGCGCCAACTGTGCATGCCTTGAGGGCCAAGAGAGTCGATATAAGGACACCACGAAACATCTTTCAAGCCGAGGGTGCTTGTGTACAGAATGACGGGCGTAATCAGTCCTTTTATATGGTTGACATTGAGAAGGACCCAAATATGGCCGGCCTGGTAAAAGAAAAAAAAATAATTTCCGGCAAGTCGAAAGTTGATTAGCATCTTTTCGGCAACGGCGCAGATGGTCTCGATAGCAGACGTATGTCGACATCAGTCAAGTGTTCAGCAAACGTTTGAACCTTCCCTCGGGCAGGTTCATAGGGGGAAAATCATCAGATAGACCAATCCTCCGTCGATTAGGGACAGTCCATCGAAGAAGCACAGCTTCAATTGGATAACGCAAAAATAGTCAGCGCAGTATACAGTATATTGTCGTCGTGATTTGAATGGCAAAAAAAGGAGATCCCAGAGAGTCCGCCGCATCATGACTAAATCGAATCAACAAACTGTGCTTAACTGTCATATAAAAGGGTGATTTTTCATTAGATGTCGGGCAAAAGATTCCGCTGACATCGTAATATTAAGGATTGTCTGGCAACTGCTGTGAATGTATGCTTTAGAATAGATATAGGAATCTCATGCCTATCGTGCTCCTTCGAATTATTCGCCTCATGGACGTCTCCTGGCGTCCCCACCTCGAGATTTACCCCCCGCATTATCTCTCTTCTCCTCTTTTATGCCATTGACACCACGTAAACCCATTTTTCCAAGTGCGCGAGGCTCGAGTCCAGGGGGACCCAATTCGGCAGGCCAGCCCAGACCGTTAACCGCGTACTCAAACGCCCACCTAACCAAAGCTTCTTTTGTCATCCGCAGGGATTTTGTATGAGAATTGTAATAACCCAGGAATGCACGATATGCATGGGCTTTAGTTTCTGGTGCGATCTTGGCGAGAGCCTGAGAAATCGAAGTGGAAGTGACTGGAGGAGGCGTGGAAGGCTTGAGACCAAGTTCGGTGATCTCGGAACTACGCAGGAAGAACTGTTCTTCGGGTGATAGGATGATGACACCACGACCTGAAGCACCAGCGCGGGCTGTGCGCCCTAATCGATGGATATATTGCTCTCCGTTTGCGGGTAAGCCTACTTGGAGAACCAGTGTAACACTGTTGATGTGTGCAGTGAGTACTTGTGTTCCTGAAGCAAAATTTAACCTTTCTTACCCTGGGAAGTCGACACCTCTCGCAGCAACATCGCTGCTCAATAATATCGCGGAGGTTGAGGTCTTGAATTCCTCAGCTGCTTTTATGCGAGCTGGTTGAGTTTTGCGTGAATGGATCTCGAGAATTGGTGCGAGTCCGGGTATCTGCCTGAGTAGTTCGGCTGCGAAAGAAACCTGACGAGCCGTGGGGAAGAAAACCATGCATTTCGACGTTGATTTTCCAGGTGCTGTGGTATGATTTTGCAGATCTTCTTTTAGTACATCAATAGTTGTTTGTATAAAGTTTGTCTGTGGGGTGATGATGTATGTTTGTTCAACTATAAAAAGTTAGTAAAAACCGGGATTTGCTAATCACGTAACGAATGAAATTACCATGTTCATGGGTATTGACTTCGTCTTCTAATAATGTCGAGACAAAGCGGTATCCTGGGCGAAGCGCTTGTGCAGCAACCTTGAAAATCATCGTCAATATGGGAATTGAAAGCTCAGTCGTCTATCTGACAGCACCTTCTTAATTTCATCGCTAACAGTGGCTGAGAACAAAAGCGCCTGTCTTGTGTGTCTGGGTGGCAAGTAGTCTAATATCGCGTCCAATTCGCGGCGGAATCCTTGGTCCAAAAGACGATCAGCCTCGTCATACACAATGGTCTTCAGGCCAGCTAATTTTGTACTGAGCGGGGTCGTCTTGAGGTGATCAACGAGCCTTCCTGGAGTGGCGATAAGGATGTTACAAGGAGCGTGCATTAGGCGTTTAGACTCGGTTGTTTGGCTGTACAAGCAGTCAGTGGATACATATAATCATGAAAGATGGTCACAAACTTGGTTCCTCCTATAGCATGTTGCACTTTGAAGTTATGGAACGCCAAAAGCGTTTCTGCCTCTTTTTCAATCTGTAGGGAAGCCGTTGACGAAACTTCAAGGAAAGATGCGAGGATGAACCAACCTGAAGGGCGAGTTCACGAGTAGGTGCTAATACCAAAATTGATATACCCATTTGCTTGGGTGCTTTCATGAGGCGTTCAATGGCAGGGAGAAGAAATGCGATTGTCTTGCCTGAAAAAATACACCAGATGAGCAAAGAAATCGACACACACACACATATAAGAACATTTACCAGTTCCAGTCTTAGCCTGAACCAATAAGTCATTTCCCTCCAACGCGAGATCAATCGTAGCAGCTGTTGGAATTATTTTTCAGATGCCTGCCTATAGAGGCACAAAACCTTGACGAAATGCACCTTGAACATCTGTCATAAATCTTCATGAAACTAATGAGCCGGTAGAAAAAGGGAGCAAAAAAAAAAAAGAACATAACACTCACTCATGCTTTATTCCAGCCTTAGTTTCTTCTGAGATAGATATATCTGCAAACCTTGTCTGAGAGAGATGGCGGTTATGCGTTGTCGGGCTCGCAGACCTTGGTGTTACTGGAGGGACGTCAACTTGAACGATAGTTTGAGGATCGGGAATCCTCCTCGCTGTTCGAGTAGCAGCTGCACCTGTTGTGCTCACAGAACTGGAAGTATTTTCTTGTGTATTTGGGGAAGGACGCGACTGGTTTGGCGGTGGCCCTCGATGCCCACCTCTTCGTTGACGTTTATTAGGATAGTTGGGGGTATTATCACTAGGAATTGGAAGGGTAGATGCCATTTTGTAAAGAACGGGCTTCAGCTTCTGGGTGGAAGATGAAGTGCTTTTGTAAATGGATAATAATGCACTGGCACGTTGCATTTGCGTTGCATCACAGTTGTCGGTCAGGTATGTGGTCAATAAAGCGTGGGAACCTTGTGGGTGATTTTTTTTTCCCCCTACATAAGCCTACATACCAAGAGTCAGGTTCCTGTACTAGGTATTATTTCAGCCCAGGTATTCATCCAACTCCGAATAAATGAGAGGCTGGGCGGGGTTTTTTGAAGTTGTGACTAAAAAGCATGAATTAAGGATATAATCCGCATAGAATGAGCGAGTAGTCAAATACAAGGAGAGTTAAATGTACATAAATTTTTGTGCCCCGCGTCACACTTGTTAAGATACAAGATCCGACAATGCCTGAGAATAGGAAATGAAAGCAAAAGAGGAAGATAGAAAGTAAATCTATTAGGTTCGTTCATGCCGCAACCGCAACTGGTGCAGCGCCTTCTTTGTTAACACCCTCGCCACCTGAATTTTCGTACCACAAGCGACCTTCTGTGGTAGGCGCGATGTAGCCAGCCCGAATCGTGAAGTCTCCGAATCGTTCACCCTCAAGTCGTTCGAGGGCATAACGCTTGATCATGGGTCCCAGAATTGCAAGGATCTCTGGTTCGGTAACAGATTCTGTAAACAAAGAGGCTCAGTTTTCCGTGATGAGCCGTTTACGAACGAGAAACGTACCCCTGTATATTTTATTCAATCGCTGGCCATAATATCCACCACCGAGCAACATAGCATAATTTCCAGGTGCTTTCCCGACGAATGCGACCTCTAAAAGGGGGATAAGTGATTTGAATGGGATGAAGGGGTAAATGAGAAAAAACTGACCGGCAACATAAGGACGAGCACATCCGTTCGGGCAACCTGTCATCCTCATAATAATCGAGTCATGCCTCAATCCATTCTCTTCGCACATTTTCTCGACTTTGTCAACGAGAATGGGAAGGTACTGTGAAAAGAAAACGATGTTAGGAAAATATCTTCGTCATCTTGGAAATAAAGACTCACCCTCTCCGACTCAGCCATAGCCAATCCACAAGTTGGGAACGCCACACATGCCGAGCTCGACAACCTCAAGCCCGAGAACTCAAGGTTATCCAGCTTATATTGCCTCAACAACGCCTTGATCTGATCCAAATCTTCATCTGCCACATCCGAGATAAGGACGTGTTGGTTTGCCGTTAACCTGAATGTGCCTTTGTGGACTTTGGCGATTTCGCGGAGGCCAGTCTTGAAATCACGTCCTGGTTCATCTTGGATCCTTCCATTTTCGATGAAAGCGGTGAAGTGATGCTTTCCATCCGAACCGGTGTGCCAGCCGTAATCGTCGACGTTGCGATCGAAGGTGAATGGTCTGGCGGGCTCAAGGTTGTATCCGAGGAGCTTCTCAACCTCAGCTTTATAATTGTCGAGACCCATGTTGTCGATGGTATACTTGAGGCGAGCGTTCTAGAAAAAAGACAAAAAGAGCGTCAGATCGTATGAGGGCTTCCACAAAGATTTCCTAAGCACCTTGCGACTAGAAAAAATCGTGATGTCAATAACTACGTTAAAACGATAAAGAAAATACGACGAACTCTACACGGTTTCCATGGTCTCGTTGAACGAGCATGACCTTCTCTGCCACGTATTTGCCATCCTCAGGTTTGCAGAAACCAATGATACTGCCCAGGCGGGGGTACGTCTTTTTGTTTCCATGGGTCACACCCATTCCACCACCGATACTGACGTTGAAACCTTGTAATTCGCCATCTTCACCGACAATGGCGATGAAACCGAGATCGTTCGCAAAGACGTCGACATCATTGGTAGGTGGGACTGCAACAGCGATTTTGAACTATATCCATGTCAGTGCAAGTTCAGAAACAAAAGTAAAATGAATACCTTTCGAGGCAAATAGAATTCACCGTAAAGAGGTTCGAAGTCTTTCAAGGCTTCTCCTGCCACTAGTTTCTTGTCGAGCCAGATTTCGTGATACGCAGTCGTCCTGGGAATGAGGTGCTCGCTGACTATCTTGGAGAACTCATAAACCTGGGCGTGTAGCTTCGACATCGTGGGTATAGCCGAGCAGATGACATTTCTGGAAGCCAATAGTCAATTAGCCGTCCAGGCGCAACACAATTATTTATTTAGAAAATCATACCTGTTCACGTCACCGCAAGCAGCCAGAGTATCAAGAAGGACGCGGTTGATATCCTGGATAGCAGGCTTCAAATGGCGCTTGATAACACCATGGAATTGGAAAGTCGCCCGAGTTGTGATCTTGAACGTTCCACATCCATGCTCGTCAGCGATCTGATCCATTTGTAACCATTGATCGGGCTTGCAAACTCCTCCAGGCATACGAACACGGATCATGAAGCTATACGCCGGTTCGACGCCCTGAGCCTCACGTTCCTCCCGGATGTCACGGTCGTCTTGCTGGTAGATACCATGGAACTTGGTAAGCTGTCCATCACTGGGTGCAAGGGCGCCAGTCGTAGTGTCTTCGAGGCCCTCGGCGATGGTGCCACGGAGGTATCCAGACGCGGCTTTGATGTGCTCGTTGGTGATAGGTTCCGGCTCAGCCTCAGTGACTTCGACGGAGTCGACGCCCAACGCCTTCCAAACTAGAGGCTCCCAGATCTTGTAACCCGTTTCGGATCCATCGGCGTCTTGATCGTCTCCCAAACCAAGGGCGGCGATGCGCTCAGCACCAAGTTTCTCGAGGCGAGAATCAAGGTCCTTGCCCGGTTTGTTGTAGTAGTGAGCGTCCTCGGGACGTGGCCAATAGTGGCTATCGCCCATAGCAAACACGGAGAAACGAACTTTTGCCAAAGGTTGATCACCACGAAGCGCAGCAGCGTTCAACGACTTGAAGAATGTGCGACCGTTCTGAGGAGGCTCTCCTTGACCAGCAGTCGAGGTGACGAAAACAACATGTTCCTCTTCGGCAAGAGTTTCGAGGGTGTATGAGTCCAGTGTGGCGATAGTGGTAGATAGACCCCTTGCTTTAGCACGGTTGGCCAAACGTTTAGCCTTCTTCTCAGCTGCTCCGCCGTCGGATGCGTATAGAACGAGAAGAGGAGGGGCGTCGAGGGAGCTGAGGAGAGTGTTGTAAGCTTCCTGCGCACGTTTCTTGCGCGCCTCCCTGACGGTCTCGCCAAGGCTGCTAACGAGGTCGGCGGCCACCTGGGGTTTGGAACGAACGAGCTGCGAAAGATGGTTCTGACGGTCGAGGAACTGCTTGAGCTCGTTCTTGATTGCGTCGGAATCGAGAGAGAAGGGTTCTTGTCCGAGTTTCTCCTTGCTTGGATTCCACCTGTAGAGAGGCCAGTACCCAGTGTCGACGGCAAGTTTGGTTTCCTTCAGGATTTCGAGAGCTGAGACATCTTCTGATTGGTAAGGAAGGTAACCCAGAACCACACTGGGGCCATTGAACTGATCTGCCTCAGCAATTGCCTGGAGAACCTGGCCATACGACGAAAAGACAGCTACGCTCGAAACGAACACATCGCCATGATTCATGGCATAGAGACCAACATCCTGTTTCCTTCGGTGCGGGTCCACGTTGTTTCGGGTCGAATAAGGCAAGGTATCGAGGATAAGAATATTGACGTTGAGTCCGGAAGCGATTGCGTGGTGTAGACCGGAAGAGCCAAGGTCATAAGACCAAGCGTCGGAACCGATGATCCACCTCGATCGAGCAGGCAAATGTTCCCGGAGTGCAAGAATGCGATTAGCGGCGGGGTGGTCTAGCGGAGTCGATTGGAGGCTCTCGACGATTTCGTTACCCAAAGCCTTGCTCTTGATAGCATCATCCTTGTGGAGGGCCCATTTGCTGAGAAGAGAGTGGAGTTCCTCGTTAAGATCCCCGTCTTGGAGAAGTTCCTGGACACTGCTGATGAGCTCTGCCCTTAAATCCAGCTGGCCTCGGACGCGTCCGAGGGCGAATTCGGGGGTGGTGGCGATTTCTCCCTGAGACGCGACGAGATAGGGAGAGTTGGCAATTTCCAAACGGTCACCGAAAAGATGGGCAAGGATTTTCGTATAAGCAGCTTCGTGTTTCGGAACATGGGGGAGTGTGTCGGTGACTGAAGAGATGGGAGGAATGGCTCCAAGAACCAGGGTCGATGAGGTAGATGCTGCTGATGCCTGAAGGAACTTGAGGACATCGGGAAGTTCGACCTGGCTTGAATCTCCGAGAAGGGCACTCTGTACCGCGATTTCCTGGCCTGTAGCCCTTTGCTGAATAGCGGTCACGACGTCGAGATAGAGGGGTGTCCATTTGCTATGCCACCGGTATGCTTGTTCGAGCACAATAACACGCGTCACGGATGGAGAAATCTCGTTGAAAAGACGACTGAAAGGAATAGGATTGACGAGTGAGAGTGAGATATAAGAAACACCTTCCACATCTTGGGGAAGGTTCTCTTTGCCGAGGACCAGGAATACTGTATGAGGATCTGAAGACCCACGGGATGTCCATGGTCTCAATGGACGCCTAACCAATGTCAAAGTCTCTAAAGCAGCAGCTTCGTAATCTTTGAAGAGGTCGGAAATATCGGAAGAGTGCTGGATGTCCCCGTTGGAGTGTCCATTCGAAAGCGAGCCATTGGCACCATTGACATGTCCGTTTGGAGTTCGTGGTGAGATCGGACGCTTGCCCGAAATCAGGAATGGGTAAATCTTTTCCTCTGGCACTTCATCCGGGGCGACTTCGGGAGAGTAGTTATAGAAAGCGTGGACGACCGCTTTTCTTTCCAGCCTGGCAAGTCTTGCGGCTAGCAAGGCATTGTCGTGGGCCTGCTGAGCAGTCGTGGAAAGTAGGAAGTACGGGACGGCGGACCGGAGTAATAATACATCAGAGAGATCATCTTCCACAGCTAAGTGAAAAACGATTGGTAATGTCGAAAGCTCTCCGAGGTGTAGAACCAGACGTGTCAACACTTGGGAGTTGGCAAGGGCGGTGAATGAAATGAGGTTTGCGGTGTTGCGCACAATGGTGGAGCCCGAATCGGCGCCAAAGGGGGATGTGATGACCCTGGGCTTATGGGTGGAGGTACGGCTCAAGGTGTCGTACTTTTGGGCGAACTGGGAAACTGAGGGTGCGGGAGGAAGAGAGTCTACGACGACATCTGCAGTCAAGTAGGCAATACGAGCGACGACCGACAAAGAACTTGAAGAGGCCATGTTCTGTCCTAGAACAGACCAAAATGAGCGAAAAAGAAAACTGGAGATCCTGCAAACTCACAACGTCGTATTCTCGAGAAGAAAGGTTAAAAGGGAAGTGACTTTGAAAACCAGGCAACCGAGAGAAGAAATATTATTATCTGGGCATACAATTCGGAATTGGTCGATGAGCAAGTTATTTGCAGGAAGCACATCATTCCTTTGCTAATGTTTGCGGGAAGTTTTTCATCTTATCAGATAAAACTCTCTCAATGTTGTTTCACAGCCACATTCTCGATTTGTCCTCCAACTCAGCACCTTCAAGTTCTTGTTCTTGAACCATCACCACCAGACAGTCAACTCTCCAATTTTTGAGCGGTTATTCCTTTTTTTTTGTTCTTTTCTTACCACTCCAAACTGCTACTTCAGATTCTCTGCTCGTCACACCCTCGAGGCGTCAACCTTGGTCAGCCAGCGAATTCCGAATGATGTTGGTCACCATGTCTCCTGACGTGATCCCCACTATGTTTGGGGCTGATTTGGGGCCCACTGGCCGCTACATAGCGCTGGTGACGGGCTGAATCGGATTGTTATCTAAAGCTGGTCAATTCTTCAGTCGGATTGTGTCGGTTGACACCGTACCCAACGAATGTACCAATTGTACAATCGCCGTCATTCGCCGTTAACGAGTTATAAACGTGGTCTTCAGCCTTTGATGGACGGTGAATCTTGTCGCTTCGAAGTGTCTGGTCCTCTTGATCTGCTTAAGATGCAACGGTTGAGACTTTCAGCCTGATTCAATGGCTGTCGTTTCCGCCACCAATTGTGATCCTCTTTTTTCTTTCCTAAGTGTTCCTATCGTTAATTGAAAAATAGGTGAGATTGATTATTCCTTGCTTGAACTGTATCATGATTTTACAGATTTCACTTGATTCCTAGGGCAACTCCCCATTCAGCGAATCGACCCTTGACAAAAATGGGATTCGTTTATGACTCGCAGAGGAACTTCATTGTTTGAATAATAAACGTTCACAACTGGCTCCCTGGTCAAATAACCGAGCCGAGGTCTCACTTTTGCGAGAACGAAATCTACAACCTTTTCCCTCCCAGTATACCGCGCGACTTTTCTGCCATCTGGATAAACAGCTTTTCATGATCAGTCTACAAAACTTCCAAAGTCTAGATCCCACCCAGAAACTTCCTCTTCCGTTAATGATTATACCTGCCGATTGATAAACCATGCCTTTACAATTGTTTCCATCTTCTCTACATAATCTCCAAGATGTGGACTTCAAGCCAAACACTATCCCTGAAGCTCTTCGGTCGGAATCATTGCGGAGAAATTACTAGAAACCCCCGTGTTAACGCGTATCGTATCTTTTCTTTCTCCTTTCGTGAATGTTATGAAGAACTGTCCTTCCTTCCAGAATCTACATAAGCCACCCCTTCGGACAAATCGGTGTCGTATTTCCGAGGTTCGCGTTATGTACTTCATAACTCAGGCTCTTTTTCCTCTCACAAAGTCAAAAGTCTTTTCTGGACATTCAAATGGAAACTAGGTTACCATATGTATGTGCTGAGTCTCAACTTATTCTCCGAGATTTTGGCATCAGAGGCGCCAGTCGATCTGCTGTTTAGGCTCGGTTTTCTTGCAGTTGGCACACGTTAGGCCCAAGATCGAATATTTCATGTCGGTCTCTGTTTTCCACGTGGCAAATTTACTGATGTTGCCGCAAGATAGAGCCTATTTCACGGTCTTTCTGGTCTCCTCTGGCCCCTTGTCATTGTTTCGCACTGTTTCGAGGTTTGAATGTTCATACGTGAGTTCCTTTGGGAATAGTAAATTGACCTTGATATGCGCTATTGTCATCACAAGAATCGACTCGGAAATAGTAAATTGTCTGATCTGGAAGTAATCTTTTGGTCGCGTTACAGCATGGTGGGATTTTTCCAAGATATTCCATCTCTTCAGCATGAAAACTATGCTCATTCGTAGTACCATTCAGCAGGAAGAGTATGTATATCACTTATCTCAACCTGGCCGAATCCGGCGCCGCGCGATACGGCGTCGGGGACAAGGAGTGACCATAGATCCTGTGGCCATATGTCGCGGCGATCACTCAGACTTAGTCATAGTCAGAAGCAAAGCAATAAGCATAGAAGGCAACAGGCTGCTTGTGTCAAAGTGACGGCGCCGTCGAAGCCCCTTCTTCGTGTGACCAACATCTCCCGCGAAAGTATTGAAAACTTCAAAAATGGAAAGTGCGATCCTAGGACATGGATTTTCAAGTTCTACAACATACATAGCCAAGTAAAAAACGAAGGGGGGTATCATACACGATTCGTTAGAAGTCGTCAGCGACTGCATACCCGGGGTGGGAAGGAGGAGAGAGCAAGGAATTGCGATGGGAAGATTAGATTAACATAATCGCTAATGGGTATAGATGATGGGGATGGGGCCGTTTGTGGTCGTCTCATGCAAAAATAGCGATCGTCATTGCTGGAGTTGGAGTTGGTTGGGCACCGATGATCCATCGGGGAATTGTCCGTGTGTTTTGATCCTTTTAGTCGCTTGGAGTAGGAAGTAGTATAGGGGATGTCGATGGAAATCTGGATGATTCAGATGGGCTGTATGGGGAGATAGCGTGCGGGAGGAGACGATCCGGCGAGAAGGTCGGGGAGCAATAATCATGGTATACTTGACTATTTCCGTGAAATGGGAATGGGTTTCGCAACGCTGCTGGTCGTGGGTGGCTGATTCGGCACTTTTGCTCCCTTTTTGAGGACATCGTCAAGCTCTGGTGAAGAAGTATCTTTGCGAAAGGGTTCAAAGATGCCTCCGGGACGTTGTGCATAAGTGTATGTCGACGTCGTCGAGCGTGATGAAGCAGCAGGCTTGGTCGTGCTTGGTGGCTGAGAGGCACCACTGTAATTGCCATTGGATGGACCATAGACGTATCCATAAAGAGGATTTCTAGGCGCATTGGTTTTGGGTACTTGGGAGCAGTTGGTAAATGGGTGGACGGCAAATGGATCGAAGTTCGGAAGAGTGGTCGAAGAGTTTCTTGGAGGTGAGCTTGACTCTGTCGATGATGATGACGGTGATGCCATTATGAAGACGGTGAGTTTGAGAGGATAGAAAGGGTGGTCTGGGGTTGCGCAGAGCAAGAACGTCTCCTGACCGCTGTTGGCGATGACGCTGTAGAAGTTCTCCTGATGGAGGGTGTTGGAGAATGAGAAAGCAGGCGGGTTCATTTGGTTTATATAGCTCTCGTGGTGAGTATTCTAGTTCCGGACCCAACATTGCATCGAGGTATTACCCCATGCCTAGTGTATCTGGCGCAGATACTTCATAAGTCGGCCCGAATAGAATCACATCTGCTCTGGCAGGTCAAATCAGGCAGGATGCAGGCAGACGATAATAGAAGATATCCTTTTCTTGGACCCAAGAAACCGGAAGAAGTTAGTGGCGATGGAAAGATGAAACAGAATTAGGTCTTACGTGATCGTTTTCTTTTCTTTTTGAACATAAACCCAAGGTCAGCTGCGATATTCAACTCACATTGTGGGCCAGATTTCGAAAAATCACACATCATGGCCTCCCCGTGGGGTTTCGCCGACAATGTGCGGGGTTCAATGTGCCTGAGTGATGTTACGTTTTTTGTTACTTTCATTTGATGAACACGCCCTCTATCGAGGCCTCCCTCATCTTCAAGAGGGCTCATGTTGAAGTAGATCCGGTTCGCAGGCACGAAGTCCCTTGTGAGTTGCCAGTTTCTTGGAAATCCATCGAATAAGTAGTTCACAGGTTGGCATAATTAGAGGGATTGTAGTCAGATGTGAAGCAGATCTCATTCAGGATTTTGGATTTGATTTGGATGAGAACAAACCAACTGTGTGAACTTGAGCTCAACCATTGATGTGCTTTCAAGGATAAGCAGTCACGCGACCTCCCCGAGAGGGTCACCGTTCAACGGAATCGACACCTATCAACTTAAGTTGGCTCAGACTCTCTGAAGGTTTGGGAAGATACGTTTTCCCGGTCCAATTCCATGATTGTTCGGACTTCGGAAGAAGTCCTTCGGGGAGGAGACAGGAGGAGGCATTTTGTGGCCTTGCATCTGCGAACCTTGAGGTTACAGCTGGTTACAGCTAGAAAGTCGGAGAAATCGACATCACAGATAGACTATGGGGCCGCAATTCATATCGTTCGAAACGCATTCACCTTGGACTCCTGGGTTATCGGAACGTCATCCAATTTCAGACCTTGGAGAATGCGGACACCCGACTGCCCGACTCTCCACCGTTGCATGACTTGGTTTATTTTCATTCCTTTCCTTTCACATTTGGAACTTGAAGTTCGATGGGTACCGGTGGTTGTCCAAACTTCATAAAACTTCTAGAAACAATGGTTTGCCGTTGGCAGAAAGGCAAAAGGTCCCGCAGGCATCTTTTTTAAGACACGGAGATAAGTAATTGAATGTTTTAATGACTTCTTTCGAACGATGCGCTGTCGATCGTGTTTTTGAAGACGATTGAAGGTTTTTGACTGGGACAATACAATTGCAGTGATAGACTTCGAGAATTTGAAGCTTTGCTGCCATAAGAGCTCGCAGGAACCATTGACAAGCTGAAATATCCCATTAACATTTCCGGTACCGTCGACCCAGATAATGAGCGACGGTGAAGCGACTCGGAGGGTGACATCTCGTATGTCTTTCCCGTTTCGATATGGAAGTAATGTCCCAGACGATGTACGTAGTATGTCTGAAGGGCGTGGGGACGACAGGCAGCATATGACGGTCCGTTTCGGGAGGAGTGCGTGCACCCAACGTTGGAATCTCCTGAGCAGTGATAGCACAGTGACCGTGTTGGCCTGCTGACTCCTGCTGATCACAGTTATCTCGGGTGCAGTCAACGAGTGAAAAAATGAGAGCGTCAAAATAGAGTCCATTATCTCCCCAAATGTGATGGGCGCTCAAAACCCAAGAGTCGAGCAGCACCCATGGTGGGGGATGACATGTGCTGCGGCAGATTTTGGAGGTGAGTTAGGGGTGAGGCCATCGAAGTAGCGGTATTTGGATATCCTTGATACACGTTGCGGTGATAATAGCGACTCGTGGACACGAAAGGTTGTAACAATAGGTGTGTTTCTGCTGTTTGCCCGTCTGGTTGCACGTTGGAGTATGTATGCAACTTGTCAAAGGTCATTTCTCCGATGTTTCCGCAGGGGTCGGCGCGTACTCTTCCCACAGAGTTGATACAATGTTGACATTTGCTTCACTCAGACTTTGAGGAATGCAGCAGGGATGAGGCAAACGCAACGGATATTCCACTTCTGGGCTGGTTCTTTCACTTCTTTGACGTGGGTCCACATAACTCTGAAGCGTTGGTGTTCCGGACCTAACATAGCAGTCCGAAAGATTTGCGAGTGTGTATTCAGGTGGGTGAGCCACCGCGACGGTGACAGTGTCAGAACGTGATGATACCAGAGATGGATCCCTCCTCCCTACCCAAAAGTGCGGTATGATGTCTAGAGTCCCCACGTCGAACCGGAGAAACATGATGCTGCGCAGAATTCCATACCGATAAGATACATCATGCGAGATTGTCTCTTGGAACACCTCTATTTGTCCTCGACTTTCCCAGTTGGAGCCTCGGAAGGTTCGAGACATCCTTTCGTAGATTTTCATGGGCTCTTCAAAGCGAATAGGAGGTCTTTTCGAGATAGGCATCACGGATGAACGCGCGGTTACAAGACCTAGACGAGAGTCTGAGTCAATCGCGTTGTATGTAGTACCGAGTAAGAATCGAGGTGCGACTTGGATGCGACTTACATGATCAATTCACCCCGTCATCGTGAAAGAGGGGGCAAATATCAAGACTGGCGGCCAAAGTAAGGTCCAGAAGAGTGGGGTTGTCGTTGGAGTTGGCCTAATATGACGAGCACGAGTACTTTGTCAAGTGGTATCATGATATCATTGCGATGGAGGTTTGAAGCTTGTTTGATTTGTCAAAAGTCTTCGAGGTTTCCCCGGAAAAGTTGAAGGGATTGGAGCCTCGAAATCGTTCGACACAAAGTGTCATGACGGTTCGCTCATAAGTGTAGACTCCGAAGTAATGGAGAGGTTTTATAGATATTTCAAAAAAGAAAAAGAAAATTTCTGTTGATTTGGATGGACTCAGACTCCAGAGGCTCGAGAACCTCGACTCTATGTAGAGGTGTTTCACGGTTGAAAACAAAATTTTGATTTCCAAATACAAAAAAACAAAGAAAGACAGAGAACCCCGTTTGATATATCCTCTACAACAAAAAGAACCAAAACAGGCAAGCAAAGAGAAAAAAGAAGAAAAATAATCTTCTACCCATCTAGCCAGATGTGATGTTGGCGAAAAAGGGGCCTGTAGCGACAGTTTATGTTAATTTTCTCTTCGACACGAGAGAGAGAGAGAGGGGGGGGTGTTAAAGGACAATTTATGATCATGATAGAGGATGAGAGGGCAAAACGAATAGATTATGTACACTAATTTTTTCATTCAAAAAAACACAAGAGAGAGAGAAAAGAAGATAAGTAGTCATTGGTCATTTTTCGTTAATGATACGTTCCATGATGGGATGGGGATTGATTGGCAAGTGGATGGGAATGGGGGTTGGATTGGTTACGTAGACTGGATGGGGGAAATTGCAATTGGATGGGGAGGATAGAATGATACAGAGAGAGAGAGAGAGAAGGGAAAACCAAAACGTGATTGGAGATCAGAACCATGAATAATCAACAAAAAAAAAAGAAACAAAAGACGCTCGATGATGGATGGGGGAATGTGTGCAATTGGTTGGGGGGGATAAATGATGATGATGATGATGATGATTGGTACACGGAACACAGGACGTGGGACACAGGACGCAGAACGGACGATAAATCGATGATGCTTTGGACAAGGACAGAGTCGAACGGACGGGAACGGGCAGTCGTTGGTATGTGTTACAGTTTCGGAGCCTCAGTAAATTCTTTCTTTTTGTTTTTCCACTGCCATTGGAATTGGGATGATTTGGATTTCGGATGGTTTGGGGTACAAAGACTTTGGAAATCACGAACTCGAGGGTTCATTGGGGTTTTTGATTTTGATTTCTTCCAAGAAAAGTCAAAGGGGGAGCCGCATACGCATACACGTCCTTTTTGGAGTTGAAATTGGATTTTTCGATGTTAGCGTATGCCGTGAGTGTGGTTGTAGTTGTGATGGAGCGGTTCTAGCACCCGATGTCCGATGTTGAGTAGAGATTGTGTTGGGGTAGTAATTGTAACTTGATGTTTTTTTTTTGTGTCTTCCCCGGCTGGCTCTTTGACGGTAAGTCGGTTTTGTTTTCTTTGAGAGTAAGAAAAAGAGCGATTGATTTCGAGTTCCTGGGGGGGGCAGAGGTCACGATGACGATGACGATACTGGGGATGATGTTTCAACAACCATCCAATGAATCAGAAAACAGCGAGAAAGAGAGGAGAGGAGATCGGAGAATAGAATAAGAATAGGAAATAGAGGAACGGAGGAGGAGGATGAGGAGGAGAATAAAAAAATGGATTTTTGGATCGATGATGTTGATGATGATGAGGCGGAAAAGTTGTTATCGTCTTACAAAAAAAAAGTCACCAACACACACTACATAAACACATTTTTCGAAATAAAAATATAGAAAAGAAAGAAAAAAAGATTGAGTTTTGGAATGGGAGGCGGGGAAGGTGATATGGTGTTTCGGGAATGAAAGAGTCGGCGAGGACCACAGAGAGAGATGAATGGTCCTTTGTTATTGTTGTCGTTCTTGTTCTTGTTCTTCACGCCAACGAGCAAATCGGGGTATGTCGCGGTCTTGTTCCGAAGAGCGAGCGACGGACAGCAGGACAAAACATTGAACAAGGGCCGAAGGCTGGAACAAGCAGAGAGCGAGAGAGAGAAGTAGTGCAAAGCAACGACGCAAAGCAACGCGCAAGCAAAGCGAACAAAGCATATCGCAATATCGCAAAAAAAGCGAACGAACGAACGCAAAAAAGAAAGCAAAAGCGCTCTACAAGCTGAACGGCGGAACACCACCACCACCACCACTCATCCCACCCGCACCACCGCCACCACCTGCGCCGCCCATCCACCCTGCCCCTCCCCATCCACCACCCGCGCCTCCATAATAACCAGCCGCACCCGCACCGCTCATACCAAAGAGGTGTGCGCGCTGAGAACTGCTCGCTCCTCTCATCCTCGCGTTAGGATGGTGGTGATGGTGGTGATGATGAGAGTGGAACGAGCTGCCACCGGTGCTCCCATGACCAAGATGCGCACCAGCATAGCTCTTCTTCATCTGCTTCCTCTCCCTTCTCAATTCCCGTTTAGTCTTTTGCTGTTGCTGTTGCTGATTCTGTTGCTGTTGTTGCTGATGATGATGCGACCCCGAAGAAGAAGCAACAGCCAACGAAGACGACCCCGCTGCCGACCCCGACGCAGACGCCGACGCCGACGTCGACGTCGACCCAAGCGGCAACACCAAAGGCGACGACATCGTACTCCCACCACCCATCATGATCCTCCTCCTCTTCGCCAACTTCCCACTGCTCCCACTCGCACTGTTCGCACTCCATCTCCCCGCCTTGGACTTGTTCGCCCGCCCGCTATGGATATTATTGCTCACAGCAAGACGACCAGCCGCGTACGGGCTGCTCTTCATCACATTCATCACGTTCAACCCACCATACTCCCCTCCTCCGCCCATACCCATCCCGAGTCCACCAGCGACCCACCCGCTCTCCCTCGCCTGCCTGAACGCGCCAACAGAGATCATATCCCACCGCGCAAGGTTCTTATTCGCGAACTTGTCCTCCTTTTCCTGTTCGAGCTCGACAACAGATGGCGACGACTTCGTTTCGCCGCCGCCGCCGTTCTGATCATTATTGTTGTTGATATTATCGGCACTCGACTCGGTTGGGTTATCATTCTGCGAGGTGGCATTGGCGTTGGCGTTAGCGTTGTGATTGTCGTCCTCTTCATGATTAACTTCAGGAGAAGAAAGATTATCTTGGCTCTGTTCCTTGCCCATCTCGACATCCACTTTCGTCGAGGTCGCGGTCAAAGTCGAAGTGGAAGACTGGCCAATCTTGCTTGTCTCGGGTTCAGGATCATTGACATAATCCAAAAAGCTCGCCTCGAGGACATCATCAAGCTGGATCGGCTGAGGTTGCCCGTCAGCATCGTCACCACCACCACCACCACGATCGACGACGACACTCCCGGCTTCTGCACCATCCTCCTTGGGCTCGTTTCCGTTTCCTCCATTCGAGGCGGCGGCGGCAGCAGCAACAGCCGATGAGAACAACATCTCCAAAGGCGATCTCTCATCCCCAATACCACCGGGTGTACAAGGTAACGACCCGTTGATTGTCGTGGGTGTCGCGTACCCTCCGCCTCCTCCGCCAGCAGCGGCAGGGGAAGTCGCGTCGCTGAGCATGCTACCCGCCATCCCCATACTCATGCCCAGGCCCAGGCTAGCCGTGCTGGATATCGATGAGTTGAGCGAATGTAAATGCCTTCTCAGGATATTCTCGACCTATTTAGAAAAAGGAAAGCACGCGGCGTACCAGCAGGTCAGCAAGAAGAACAAAAACGTGGTTGTGAAAGAAGAAGACGAAGGAGTGACCAGACACTCACAGCATTGGACTCGTTCCCATTCCCAACACCACCACCACCCATCATTCTCCTCCTCCTATCCCTCATCCTCATCCTCCTCCCCTTCGCATCCGACCTCGGATGCGGACTCGGCACATCCGCGCCTTTCCTATCCTCACCAATCACAGCCACGTTCTGCCTGATCTCCTTCGAAGGCGAGAACACGCCTTGCCTCGGCCCAAGCGCCGCCATCATCATCGACGAAGACATGGACATCATCATCGCCGACGAGGAGGTCGACGTCGACGAAATCCCATACCGCTCTTCTTGTTCCTCCATCATCTGCTGTTCTTGCAAGAGTTGTTGCTGTTTCGAGATCTTGTCTTTGTTGGATGGGGTTGACGAGGACGAAGGGAGCGCCGCCGACGTTGAACCATCAGCCGCCTTGTTGTTCTTCCGACGCTGGTTCGACATCTTCGCGCTGTCCCGTTTCTTCATGCGTCCGTTCTTGAGCATCTCCTCGCCGTCATCGACGTCCATGTAGATGTCCATATCCATATCCACATACTCATCTTCCTCATCCGCCGCCGCCTCGTCGTGTTCCACACCCGCGATATCACGATCGACGTCCATCTCGTCCTCGCCAACAACAGCGTTGTCGACAGGATCATGGAAGACAGCTGTCGGAGGAACAGGAGCACCAACTCCAGCACCGATGAGAGACAACCTCAACCTCCTCCTGCGCATCCTCAACCTCTCTTCCTCCTCCTCATCAAACGCCGCCTCGTCCGAATCATAAAACACAACCTTGCCCTGCAAGATATCCTCCGCGCGCATCCCCAAGCCCAACGTGCCTTTCCCCCCTCCTCCTCCACCTGCACCACCCTCACCACCTGCTCCAAGCCTAGGACGCGGCACAGGACTGCTGACGATCGAGAGCGGGTCGATTGCCTGCACGCTCATAGGAAGGCTGAACAACCTCATCGCTTTCTCGTTCGGCAAATCATTCTCGCCTACGAGCTCTTCATCTGTAGTGTCCCCATCTCCACCTCCTCCACCTTCCTCTCCATCCAAATCATCATCCTCATCACCCTCCTCGTCGCTATCATCATCGTATCCATAGCCATACTCCCCACCAAACGAATCTTCCGCAGACTCTTCATATCCGGAACCAAAGGCATCGTCCATGCCCATACCCATCCCGAGGCCAAGGTACATCGCGTCCTCGAACCCGAAGCCTCCTCCTGCTCCATACCGCGAAGGCGAAGGCGAGGTCGACATCCCCGCATCATCACTATCCGCATCCCCAAACCTGCTCGTCCCACTCGCGCTGTGGCCTCTCTTCCCGCCACTCCATCGGCTCCTGCGCCCATACCCAAACGACCGACGGCTCTTCCTCTTCTTCGTGCGGGGTTCGTGATGGTGATGATGGGAAGAGGGATAATGCTGGAACCCAAGACCAAGGCCATTCACATAGGCATCGTCCTCCACTCCATTCGTGAACACGATCTGACCGTCCCATCCCTGCGTCACTTCAAATGGCAGCGCCGTCGTTCTTTCCTCCTCCGTCTCATCTCCGTCATCCCCAGCCACATGACGACGACGACGACGACGGCACCCCAACCCTTGCCCGCCCTCGGTACAATCAGACGAACACGAATAGGAATATGAAGCAGATAGATCGGACTGATCGCCTTCTTCACCCATAGACGTAGACATGGGCGTCATCGGCGGTGCTCGCCTTCCACCACCACCGCTACTTCTAGGTCCCATTGTCCTCCTGGGCTGGACAGCGCCAGGCAACGACCTCCCACCTCCACCCCATCCAACGGTTGAACATGACGACGCACTGGTACCCACGCTCCGCTCGCTTGAATCCGTGGTCGACCCCGAGTCCGAGAGGTTAGCAAAGAAGAGATCTGCGTCGAAGCTCGATTCCTCGTCGTCGTCTGACCAGCCCGTCGCGAGTCCGACATAACGGCGTCTTGATCCATCCGTCTCCTCGCCCTCGTCGTCGTCGTCATACCCATTGGCAAAGGTATAAAGATCAGGGCGGTTAGGATCTTCCTCGGTCTCTCCTTCCTCTTCGTCTTCCTCGTCGTCGTCATCGTCGTCGTCATCATCTTCAACAGACGCAGAAGCAGAGGCCGCCGCCGCCGCTTCATCATCCTCGGCCTCTTCATCCTCTCCATCCTCATCCGACGCCGAAACGTCACTGTCATCGACATCCATCTCCAAATCGCTATTCCCACCGACACTCTTCTTTCTCGGCCTAATGACCCAGTCACCCATCGTCCGCTTCTTCGATGGCTGCTGTTGCTGCTCATCGCCCAACAACTCTCTGCGGACTCTCGCTTTATCGTGCTGGGTTTTATGTCGGTGGTGATGACGGTGTTTCCGATGGTTTTGATTATGAGAGCCATCGAAATCGGCGACGATAAAGTTTTCTTCCTCTGCGACGATACTTGAATCGCTGTCGAACCCTGAGAGACTGGACGAGTCGTCCGAGTTGGACGATGAGCCCGAGGACGGGGAGGAAGAGGATGCAGAAGAGTTGACAGCAGAGGCAGAGACGAAAGTGGGGAGAAGGTCAGAAGAGGAGAGGGACGAAGAGGGTGGGATGATGCCAGCATCCAACATCATCATCATGTCAATCTCCGAATCCGAAGACGGCTCGTCCTCTTCGGATGAAGACACGACTCGTTTCTTTTTCTTCTTCTTGCTGTTCTTAGTCTTGGTCGCATTGACGATACCTTTAGTCTTGTTGTTCGCGTTCGCGTTCGCGGCTCCTTTCTTGATGGTAGATTGCTGTTTTTTGGTGGTCTGAGCTGCAGAGGGATGAGAAGGGAGCTGGTGGCGAGGGGCCTTGAGGGCTTTTGGGAGCCTGGACTGGGATGTATGCGCGCCGACAGTAGGATTTTCCAACTGTGCAGAATTTTTGGGGGGTCTACCGCGTTTTTTCGGAGCCGATGGGGTGACACCACCTACGGCAGCAGTAGTCATGTTGTCTAGGGTAGCGTTGGCGGCTGCTGCAGCAGCGACGCCCGAATGTTTCTTGTTGGTGGTGGAGTGGCCGTGTCCATGACCAAGGACACGTCCCTGGGCGTAGCCATATCCGACGGGAGCGAAGTCGGATGTCGTCGTTGTGGTTGATTTGATGGTATGTTTGGAAGCATGATTGGGTTTGGATGGATGGGCTCCGTTGGTGGATGGCTGAGAGGCGGCGGCGGGTGGTTGGAGACGACGCATGCCCGGTGGGACTGTGAGTTTGATCTTGAGAGAGGGTTTTGGAGGTTCTGCCTGAACATGATGGGCGTGTGCTTGTGAATAATGATGATGGGATGGAGACTGGGGTTGGGATTGGGAGTTTACTAGAGCCGGGGACGACGGGGAATGGGGCGATGCTGGGCCCAGATAATGATTCGGCGGGCTGGAGTTGTTCGGGATGGTTGTATAGGGCCGGGCAGAGGAAGAGGAGTAGGTTTGGGGGATCGTCATGGACTTGGTGGGAGAAGCAGAGCGACTGGGAGTCTGGCTGGCGCTTGCTGCTGCTGCGTATCTGAGACTGAGCTCTGCCATGGAGAGAGGAACGCCTGGCTTGATGGGGGGCAGTGATTGGGGGGGAGGGGGAGGGGGGTGTTGGGACGAGTTGGAACTGGGATGGCAGGTGCACTCTCCATCGCAGACGGGACAGATATCGCTGTCGTCTCCGTCGTCTGGATCTAAGGGCATGGTATAGGAATGTGGAGGGGGCATGGAAGGCGCTGAGTAGGGATGGCCTGGAGGAGTGTGAGTGAGTAAATAGTCTAAGGGTAAAAAGAAAGGGATTACTGAGAAGACGAGATTTTTGCATGGGTGTATGGAGATGACTGTGCAGAACATGTGGATGTGTATGGATCCAGATTGAAGAGGGCGCCTTGCTCGGCAGAAAGAAAGAGAGAGAGCGAAAAAAGAGGGAAAAATTGGGTGGATGCACTTTTGATGTGAAATGTCGGGTATCCCCATTTGGTAGATCTCTCCACTCTCTCTCTCGGTCTCACTTTCCTCATCACTGCCTTGAGGCCTTTCTTGCAGCATCACAAGATCTCTACTAGACCCGCCCTACCCCTCTCTCTTTCTTTTATTATACACTCACGCGACCCTTTTCTCACCTATAACACACGACCTTTGTCTACTACACTACGTTTCTACGTCAACATTAATATTACTTGCGCCTTCGCAATATCCATTTATCGAACACATGTTCATCCCTCCATATGTACACCCTCTAATCAATCTCATCATCCATCTCCCTCGACCCGACTCCCGACTCCCGAGCAAAATCATCCACCCGACCCGACATCCTCCTCTCTCCATTTTATTACTTACCCCAAAAAAACACTCGTCTTAGCCTACCCTCAACATCTTCTCCCAAAGTCTAACAACCACCAGTCCATGCCCTCATGCCCCCCTCCAGATCCGCTGAGGACTTGTGGTACACACGACCACTACTACGACTACTTCCTCCACCCTGATCTGACATCGCTTCCATCTTCCATGCATCGCTAACGCAGCTAACCAGGACACACCAACATTTCACCGATCACCGTATGCCATCATAAACATCGTCTGTCTGTCTGTCTGTCTGCCATTCGCATTCCCTTCTCCGGCACTCTGCGTACTTGTGCGAATTCGTGACGCCATGGCTCTAGCCTCCCTCTAATCGATTATCACCGTCGCTTAACCAAACCCCAAGCGAAAGCTAAAACATCTCCACGATACAAACTATATGTAGCCCTCGCTTGCTCTCGTCAAAACGCCTCGCTAACGTCCCTTTCATCCTCGATACCCCCGTTTCTTCCAAACATCTCATCTCATAAGCGGTGAGCGCTTCGATCGACTTTCTGTATCCTCCAAATCACCTCCACAACACCCTCCATAAGTCTAGACAGTACGTAAAGAAGTACACCCCGAGTGAGTGATTGAGCAAATAAACATCTTTATACTCTCTCTCTCTCTCTCAAAATCAACCTCACCCGAGGACCGACTCAGAGCTTTCCCAAACACAATTATCATCCATGCATCGAAAGAAAAAGGAAAAGAAGCAAAGAAAATCCCCCAAAAATAACTGATAATGTCAGCAAAAAAAAAAAAAGAGAGAAAGAGAAGAGAGTCGACATCACGTCAACCCCCATCCCATCCCGTACTATGAATAACGATTGAAACATTCGACCTTCTAGAGAATCATTTCCTTCGAAAAGCTTTATTATCTCGGTGATTCTCTGTTTGGCGGCCATTGGCCGAACGTCGAGTCGAGTCTTGAGCGACATTAGACTTGAGCCCTGGCCATGGCATCGGCGTACTCTTTGAGCACTGGAGAGTATATTATCTACACCAGCACACTAGCCCCAGTCACTTCTCAGATCTCAGGACTTCTTTCCCTTCTAACTTCTCTGTCCCTTTCAGAAATCTAGAAGAAGAAGCAGAAGAAGAAGAAGTGAGTTTGTCCTTCATGCTCTCCAAGTCCCTGAAAGCTGATAATCAACGCGGGATTTCAGTTCTTAATCAGGTCCAAGATCCAGCCAGCCCGGGGCCGTAAGGCCTATGCCCCAAGCCTCATTGATTCAGATCCTCCAAACCCTTGAACAGTTACAGGCTGAGGTTACAGGAATCAACGCCTCGCGGATCCGGAGTCGCACCTCCGATCTACAAGCTACAGCTACAGCTACAATTTGCAACCAGGGAAATGGTCCCTCAGGACGCCTGACCACGGATTCCTGGACCATGCCTTATCTTTTCAACCTTCATTTGATATCAAAGTTTCAAATTCAAAAGTTCCCCGTCCCCTCATGTTTCGTTTTTTTTCCTTCTGCAGATCCGATTCCGAGTGAGAGTTCTCCGCTTTAGAGGTTGACGCGTTGACGTCGTGCGAGAGTGGCGTTCTGCAAGCAAAAGTATGTGTTTATCCATCTATCTATCCATCCATCCATCTATCTATCCACTAATCTATCTATATTGAAGGACCCTACTCACACGTAAATGAACATCAACCTCCACACGAACGACATTCCATTTGTTTTGAAACCGTTTCATCTGAAATCATGGATGCTATGAACACAAACTGGTGAGTCCGTTTTCAGTAAACCCGTTACAGTTGCTTTGGCCTGTTGTTTCCCCAAGTATTCCTGTTCCCTTTCGCCGTTCCGTATCGTATCGTGTCGTGTCGTATCGTGTCGTGTCGTTTGTTCGATCAGTCAATCAAAATTGAATCAAAACCAAATTTCCCTTTAACTTCAAACTCGTTTTTCAATTCGTCTGGTCAGGTGAATCACCCATCCCCCCTTCTCCTTGATCATGAGTCCGGGTAAACAAACGGTTACTGTATACCGTCTTGAGTCCTGATCAAGAGTCACTTATGTCCATGAATGTACTTACACGTTTTTGGCAGTCACATTTTGTTGAAGGTTGAAACGGTGAAGCTCCAAGCTTAGAAGACTTCGTGTTCGAGGAAACAAAGTTCAAATTCAAGCACGTTCAAGCCTTCACGCGCACAATCCAATCGATCATCGAAGACTCGATTCACTCGAGTCTCGCTCTCGGAGGGGTCACTGGCGCAGAAGAATGGGACCTGCATAGAGTTCCCGGCCCAGTTCCGTACCAGTGCCAAATTCAAAGGTTCAATCCCTTGAGTCTTGAGTGCTAACGTTCACTTCGATTAGAGTCAAATCACAGATAAAAGGTTAATATTTGTATTATCATTGCCAGTCCCAGTGCTTGCTGCCACTGCCAACAGTAACAGTGGCTGGCGGGGTACAGTTGAACGTTGACGGCCTACAGGCTGACTCCGAATCATGCCATCGCCAATGGCGAGGATTAACGTCAATGACAGGTCACTGGCACAGTATCGGTATTGAGCTCGAAACTGTTGTCACTGACAATCCGACTGCCAATGGGTGGATTATTATTCGGATTTACAATTTAAAGGAATGATCTCGCCAGCCTCGAACGCTGGGCGACTACAGCCAGTTCTGACTCTATGATAGAGTTATAACCGTGACCGAGACTGAGTCGATACACTTATACTCAATGGTAGATGACTCGACGACTATAGTGATGACCGCGGCGACCGGCTACAGGGTGAAAGACTATAGTCGAGACTTAGTCGTCGACTAAGAGGACCATAGTCTTTGCATCAACGACTATAGTCGAGTCTGGGTCGGGTTGACGACGACTATAGTCGGGAATGTGTCGTAAATTTAGATAGGGGTACGACTATAGTCGAGACTGGGTCGGGTTGATCATAACTAGGTCAACGACCATAGTCTCACGAGTTCTACGACCCTTTCACATTGCTTTTGGAAGGAATTCATCGCCTATTCCCTTAACTTTGTCACGGTCGCGCATGATAAAAAAAAAAGCATGACAGATCTATGTACATAGATGCAGTCTAGCTAGCGAGCCTCGTGTATCACATCCAGTTCTCAAAACCAGTACTCGGAAGTCTATCTCATGCTGTTTGCATTGAATGATTCCATAATTTGTGCTTCAGGGGCTACGCGACGCGACGCGTTTCTTGACCACAAGTCACGTGATTTCCAAACACAATCTCACGACGCGGTGCTGCAACGAGCTCATCTCACCACCACCACCATCTAACCCCTCCATTCCATTCCATCTCATATAACATGAGCAGCCTCAACCCACCCTCCTCCTCCTCTTCCGCCCCAACATCATCAACAACAAGCGCGACCCAAACCAAAGAACGTCTCTACGCGCAGCTCGCCATGAGCCTCGGCCGCACCTCGCGCGCCATCAGCCAGACCGCCGATCTCTGCGAGCAACTCCAGGTCGACCTGCACGCGATGCGCATCTTTGCTGGGCTGGACGCTGCCAAGTGGGTTTTCTTTTCTTTTTTTTTTCGTTTTGTGTTTTTGTTGGGATGAGATGGTATGCTCATGACGCGATGATGATGGTGCTATCTGCTTAGATTCATGACCGTCGCTGCTCAGCTGAACCCCGAAGATGAGGATGAAGATGAGGAAGTGGAAGGTGGAGAGGCAGGGAACGAGCCCGAAGAGAAAGGAGCCGCAAAACAACAAAACAACACCAATGCATCCAAACCAAAAGGATCGCAGAAAGCCAAAGAACGAGACCAGTAGATCCTTGAGTCAAGTTATCAAACCTCGAAACGCGTTTCCGACTCACGTTCACGCTCAGCTCACGTCGTCGTTGTCGTCGTCGCGCGTGTTACAGGGCACTCCAACCAAGATATACCTTGGAGTTATTGATGGTTCAACGTTTACACCCGGCGACGTGTTTTCGTTGACCTTGTTCACTAAGGCACATGATTCTTCCTTCAAGCCCCTTCAGGTCTCGGCACACATTCGTGATAGGGAAGACGGAGCGAAGCAACAACATCCAGGACCCCCTCCAGTTATTTGCCCTATATACCCAGCCCAGCCGGGGTACGACCTCAAGGATATCATCGATAAAAGCCAAGGGGAATCATTCTTCAAAGATATCTGTATTCACTATTACAAACTTTTGGAGTAGATTATTTAATATGTATGTGGTGCGTTCCGAGATGGGTATCATGATGAGGATGATGCATGGTGATGATGATCGACAACAAATGATATGGATAAGAATGAGAATGACCAAATAGAAGGAGAAGACACCGAAATATGAATGCGAGAGAAAGTTGAAAAGCCATCAAGGATGCCAATTCGCCCAAAACTTCATCCGTTCGCAGAGTTCTCGATTCCCCTGAAGGGCTTCAACGGCTTGGTTTGTAAAAGCGTGATATTCCGAGAATCTTGCTGAAGACTTTTCAAGCCTCTGTATCAAATGAATTCATTAGAATGCTGATATTCAACTCAACGCAAAGAACCAACGAAGGACTCACCGAAAGATTATTGCGCATGCCAGAAAACATGTTACTGCACAACGTGATGTATTTGTCGGTATCAAAAGGGACTTCTGGAGTCTCTCTGAGCTGGAGGGTGATGTGCCTTTCGAGATTCTTGAAGATCGCTTTTGATTCAAACAGTAATTAGCCGCAATGCATGATGTCAAAATTTAAAAAAAAATATAGGTGGGAAGTATCTTACCTCGTAATAAAGGTATTCGCAAGGGCAAGAATTCTGCCAGCCCAAATTCGTAATCCCCTGAAGTCTGGTTCGGAGCTGGGATGTCAATCGTCATATCGGAGAGTAATGGATGCCGAAGACCATCGATCGAGAGTACCCAAGACACGTATTCCCTTTCGAATATATTATCCGTTTCTCGTTCTTCAGAAGCGATGTTATTGACTGAAACCAGAGCATTGAGCAGTGACCCGAAAGCGCGCTCTGTATAAGGCTAGAACGAACAAAACAAAATTCCGACTTAACAAACCAACAAAAAAGAGATATGTAGAAAAGAAGAAGACACCCACTAAATACTGCATCGGCGCATATTTAAGCACAGTCAACATGATGCACAGTTCCACATCGCGAATCCAATGTTCGGCCGGACATTTTCGAAGCTCTTCGTCCACTTTGCCCAAATAAAAAGTCCACTTTTTCAAAAGAAATAAATTGAGGATCGAAGCAACCAAAGATCAAAATCGAATCGACTCACAGTACTGTCCTGCCCATCTACGGCCGCGAAACCAAAATAGCAATGAAGCCAACGACTGCAAACTTCCAAAGTGCCCATTTCGTACCCTTTGCTCCCGGGAAAATATCGTATGAGAGCTCGAAACACCGCCCATTTGATAGCTGTAAATTTTTTTATTGACTGACAACATAAATATGACATTATCAGACGAGGAATAAGAGTGTTTGAGGCAGGCGACATACCGCTCGGAACGAATCTTCATTATCGTCATCGCACTCAATTTTTGGTGGAACAGGGGCAGGAGCAGCGAGGCCTGGAAGGTCTAGACCAGACCAATCCATGTTGGCAAAGTCATCCTGGATGCCAAAGTCCTGACTTTCCTGACTTTCTTCATCATGGGTCGGAAGAGCTTGAAGAGCTGGCCGAGGAGGTGGTGGCAGCGCCGCAGATCTGGCCAAGAAAATGGACTCTATAAGAAGTAGATATTCTTCTTCAAATCCTGGATAGCTGAAATCCAGTGTACCCTGAACAAGCAAGGGGCGAAGGGTATCTGTATGTCACGATGAGCGAGAGGTGAATGAGACAAGAAAGAAAACACACCAAGGAAATATAGATAAGGATAACGTTTATGTTTGGCACAGGCGTTGCTGAGGTTACGAACAGACGAAAGAAGGCAGGCTATCATGTCTACGAGCCATCGTGGTACTCGTTGTTGTTCCCTTCCTTTGCCAGGCTCGACTTCAGATAGCTTTTTGAGCTCACCGTACAAGACATTCGCTAGTTCCTCGATCCACGGTGAAAATGCCCTCAAGCTCATTTTGCGGTCCACCAACATGATACCCCAGTTTCGTATTGCACGGATCACAGCGATCCTCGACTTGTGGTCCGCTTCTAAGAAGTTGATGTAACCCCTCGCTTTCTGGATCCTGTCGCCTATCGAACCACGATCAAGGTCTCCTGCGACGACCAAGGCGGTTATTCGATTATAAAACTTCGTGAGATCATTCCCCTGTGGCTTGTTGGCTTCGGTAAAAGGAAGCGAGGCCATCGGTATCACAATGGACAGCAGCTTTTTGACCCTGGGCGACGGTTTTCCTGCAGCGTGTAACTTGTCGCTCAGTGCAGCCTGGACAACAAGTTTAAGGAAGACCGAAAAGGCACTGTCTTTGCGCATACGAGACGGAAGAAGATCCCAATCCGCCTTTTGGAAAAAGCGAGAATATTCAGATTTTTCGTGCAGGAGGTTCGCAAATTTTCGCACACGAAATATCTCGGCCAGTTCGTTGAAAGCTGCGTAGGTGTTTGGATCGTCGAGGTTCCATTTGTATCGTTCGTGGAGGTCGTAACATCGATCTACGATCAAGGAGACATATATGTCAAGCGACCTGACGTGTTCGTTAGGCTGTGGTACTTTGCCGAGGTGCAGTCTCTTGAAAGCAAATGAGACGATTGACCAATCTGCGGGTAGATGGAATTGGGATAAAACCATGCCATGGACTGAGAATTGCGACATCGTGCAGACGCTGAAAATCGTAAACCATACATCTTCACTTGATTCGAGGGGGGTGCGTGTGTTCAATGCGGTGACGCGGGCAGTTAGCATGTCCTTCAATAATTGCCAAAAGGGGTGTTTCTGAGGCCTGGCGTCGGCCTTCCCGTTCTTCGCATTGCTGAGGACGTATATTAAGCAAACCCATAATTCGAGTGAATATGAAGCCGATGACGTTCCATCCAAATCCACGTCGTCGAGGAGAACCTGCATAGTCTTGTCGATGCCCAGTTGCAACAAAAGCCGCATCAATAGCGATGAAGAGTATTTCAATGGTATGTCCAAACCTTCTGACGTTTGCGGATTGAGTTGAATCCTGGCCGACATGTCAACGATGAACCAACAAGCAGTCAAAGCTGGGGTATCGACAAAAGAAATGGATGCTTGCTCGATTTGTTCCACAATCTGTAAGACCTCCTTTTGGACCGTATGACGGAAGTTAGAAGCTTCCTCTGTACCGGAACTCTTCAGGTACCACGATGTGAGTTGGGAAATCCCGCGCATGAGGAGAAGCCACTGAGCTCTCGTCAACTCGGAGTCAGGATCTGGTAGGCCAGTGGCATAATCCAGAAGACCTTCAAAGACGTTCGGAAGTAATGTGCAGAGTTGTTCAACTCCCATATCAGGCCCGATTTCAAATCCAAGAATCGTCGAGACGGAAAAGAAAGGTTGAGGGAGGTTGGCATCCAGAGTCGTTAGCTGGTATAGCCAACCTTTCTTGATGTATGTCGAAGGGGCGAAGCTCTTGCCGGGTTGAAGAATTGGTAAATTGAAGTGGCTTGAAATACTCAGAGGCGCTTTCGTGCTTGACTCGTCGGCGGATTCTTGGTGGTTTGAAGTAGTGCCGGGTGTATCGCGTCGCTTAGGCCTCTTCTGAACCAGCGGTGGGGCGTACTCTCTTGACCAGTCAACTTGATTGGACGTCTGGGATGACGGCAGTAGAAACTTCTGAAATTCCTCAGAGTTGCCGACATCAACTCGGAGCTGTCTTCGTCCAGAAACAATTTTTTGAGCACCACCAGAGAAAACGTGAACGCCGATGTATTTCTCCTTTTTCTTCTTTTCTCTGTATTTCTTCTTCTTGTCCAATTTCCGTTGTTGGGCAGAATCATTCGGGAAGTCTGACAATCGGATGTCGGGAGTTTCATCTTCATCGCCTTCGTCAGACTGATCGTCGAAATTATAACCAGATGTCACTTTTCGTTTCTTTGAGCTTCGGCGACGATGAAACGATGCGCCATTACTGCGAAAATCAAGCGTTGTTTGTATTTCGCGCCCATGTCCTGGGCCGATCGTGATGTCATGCTTGAACTTTGACTGTTTCCCACTTGATCTACCAGAGGATCTGACCCGTTTACTTCGTTTTGGTTCCAACCTGCTGGATTTCGCAAGCATATAGTCAATCATGCTCGTGTTTCGCAGGCGTTCGCCACCGTTTCCTTTGCCCCGATGTTTATACCAATTCGAAGGCCCAGTTTCTTCCGCGTCAGAGTATTGGTTTGTAAGATCTATTACTTCGCGTTTCTCGGTCTTTACAATCTGGCGTTGGTGTCCAGTTGGTGTATTTTGTGCACCAGAACTCGATGGAATGGAGGATTTTCTTTCATAACCATAACCGACATCGTCATCCGACGACGAATCTGTTGAGCTATCGGAGCCACTGTTGCTAAGCTCCAATTCACTTTCCGAATCTCCTTTGATGTCCCGGATGTCCTTCGGATTCGCTGAAATCTGCTTTCGCGTATGTCCAGCTCGAAGAATTCCTTCGTCATCAGAGTCCTTTTCCTTTTCTTGAAGGCGCCGGGGTTTCGATTTCTTCAATGCATCTGCACCGTCAATCATGGAGCGAAGCATGAACCTGGGGTACATCTTTTTCAGGACACGTTCTTTGCTTGGTTCAAGGTCAAGGTCAATCTCGGCGCTCTGAGATCGGTTTGTTCCTTCATCTTGTTCGACACCAAACGCCTCATCGTCGTCGACTTCCACTGGGACAGGTACTCCGGAATTAGTTTCAATGTTTGGAGAGGCGGGATTGTTCTCGTTGATTGGAGGATTTTGATCCCATTCAAAATAGTTATCTGGAACTTCGTGGTTGGATTGATTTCCAAGGTGGTCCATAATAAGATCAAAGTCATCGTTCTGGGCAAAGTAATCTTCCATGGCGGCTAATACAGAAGTGGAATGTGCAATTGAAGGCTGACGACCGCCATGATTATGTTCTGAGGGCTGTGAGGCATCCCCTTCGTCCTATACATCATTAATATAATCCAACGTATGATATTAGATGTACATACCTTTCTGTCGTCGCCGTTATTGATATCGTTCGGTTCAACGGATGATTTACGCCTGGGAGACTGAAGACGCTTAGGAACAGGAAATCGTTTTGCCTTCAATTTCTCTTCTCGAGCCTTCTGCTCTCGTTCCTCTTTTTCTTTGGCCTTCTTCTCTTTAGCCTTCTGCTTGATGAGCCTGCGGGCCTCCCTGGTAACAGCGTCCATTTCTTTCTCCTCTTCCTCGTCTGTCTCTGGAAGACCTTGAAGAATCCCTGGATAATGAGTGACATTCGGTTCCGTTGACTCGTTCTGCTGTTCATCTAGCCTTCTTCGCTTTCGGGGTCGGTCCATGTGCTCCCACGCATCATCCTCAGGATTCGTGCTATCAACCACAAAGTCTTGTTGGGTCTCGCCGTCCTCCTCGTAATGATCGTCAGGATGATGGTGATGGTGATGATGTCGCTCCAGTGCTTTGTTCTTAACAATCGCTTCAGGGATTCCTTTAAGCTGTCTCTTATAACGTATATCTTCAGTTGTGAACGGCATCTTCTGGGTGACTGTGCGTTCACGAAGAGAATAACGGCGCCCCTCATTGAGCGCATTGAGCTGGTTTGCTAAGGTGACAGACGCGTCTTCCTGAGGATGAGAGACCGTAGGAATTGGGGTTCCCCCTGGTGCAAGGTTTTCACCATCTTCAGAAGTGAGAGAGAAAGAACGGGAGTTTCTGGGTTCGGGAGGGTCGCTTGGCCGAAGGTTTCCGGCATTTTCAGAAGTTGGAGATAAAGAGGGAGAGCGTTCACGTTCGGGGGAAGTATCTCTGGAGGAAAACAGATGCCGGAAAGGATCAATTGAGGGTGACCGAGAAATACTATGCGACCGCGGAGATGCTGCCTTTGTGGGCGTGAAGAGAAGGAGATCGTTTTCCGTGTTCTCATCCACTGTGGGCTCAGAATGAACCTCTTGTGAATGGGTGGGCAGAGGAGAATCAGGGAACCGAAGGGGAGGAGATTGAGATTCGTGTCTGTATCTTGGTGGAGAATTTGTAGGAGTAGTCGATTGTGGTATTGATAGAGGCGTAGTCGTAAAAGGTGATGCAAGAGGCGACGAAATCCGAGAAGTGGTGGGTGAGTGTCGTGTTGGAGAATGAAGTAGAAGTGGGTCTTGAGAGTCTTCTGAATGCGCAGAATAGAATTCCATTGGCATATCTTCCTCCTCCGTTTTCGGTAAGCTATAAACGTCGAAGGCTTGTCCTGGACTTTGGGTCGGAGATCGTGATGTAAACAACGGTCCAGGTGATGTATTTGCTGTGAACATGGTCGATGACGATTGCGAACGCTGAGGGGAGTTGATTCGTGTTAATTCATCCCTTGCAGGCGAGGACGTTGAGGGTCCTTCATGTGTCTCCGGTGCGTGGAAATACTGGTCGGACGATGAGCAAATGTCCTTAACACACTATACGTAGCCTGAATAATCATACCTTAGTCTTTTTCCTAGGGGGAGGAGTTGATCTTTCCAAACTTCCTCTGACACAGTGATTCCGGGACTTCTGAATTTCCTCCAACTCTTCAACATCAGATGTCTCGACAATCTCATCGAAATCCATTTAAGTCGTCGGTTACTAGAAATTGCAAAACATAAAGGAAGTCCCGGGTCCAACGTCAAGGGGTGGTGTCAGCTCGAAAGTGTTTGTCTTGATGTCTGTGTCCGTGGGGGGCAGATTTCCACAAGATTTCTAAAAGATCGCAACGTCGAAGATCTGAAGGGATTGAGGGGAACGCTTGGAGAACGTCGCCAAGGCTAAACAACGCGACCTGTCACAAATATCCGCTATCACGTGCATCGTTACGCGCTACGCGCATCGGCCAATTTGCCGCCAATTGCAACTCACTGTGCTAGATTACTCATCGCTGTGACCATGGACATGCGATATAAAGACAGTGAAATCATCTTATTGCACTTTCAAATAATTTTCAGAAGAAGATCTAAACGCTCGCCATATAAAAGAAAAGAAACAAGTTTATTTCAGGGAAATCGAAAAAAGGTTCCAGAGAAATTTTCGAGAAAAGTTACAAAACTAGTAGTTAAGGCTCAAGCTGCTGGGGATGGGTCTGGTCCTACCAGCATAAAGGTTCCTCCCAGTGGCTCTCCAAGTCCCACCGCAGCGGCAAACGAGCTAATGTTGAACAAGGCAATTGAAGTGCTCGGAGTGACAAGAGTTTGAGTATCAAAGGCTTTCGATTGCTTGAAGAGTAAGAACACGTATCTGTGTTGGAAGCGATGAGCAAATTATCGATAAACCCAGAGAAAGTAAGATACCGATGAGGGTCAGAGCCCGCTGGAGGAGTAGGTTGGTGGAATTCAGTGAGAGCAGGGGTGTTGTTCGACAGCAGGTGAGGTTGCTTAGTAGTCTTCAAAAAGAAATTTCCACCTAAGAAATGCCTGATTTGAGCCACCGATGGATTTTGAGGGGTAGGTGCGTCGAGGTCGACAGCGGCTACGACGAATGGTCCCCTGTCGGAGGGTCCAATGGCACGAAATACTGGTGGACCAGCAGTTGCTAATTCAAGAAGATAGAAGTAGGCCAAAACATTTCAGAAAATATGTGGTGTCCTCTTACCATTTCTTGGAAGTTGGATACCAGCATGAAGGGTGATGGGCTTGCCAGTTGTCTGAGGAAAAGTCACCTCCAACAAGACTGTCGGGTCGAACTTCAGGCTCAAATTTCCAGGGACCTAGAGCACCGGTGAAAAATGGTTGACAGTAGCGAATCAAGTAAAACAGACATGGAATTCGTCAAAGGTCCTCTTCACAGCAACCAAACTGCGGTCTTGACCGGCGGCCACACCAAACAGAGCGAGAAGAAAAACAGGGAAGCCTAAGAACATGCTTAGGGGGGAAATGTCGACAGTTAAATCATAGCCTCCGCCTTTTATACCTAGTAGTCCTAATTTTAAATTTGGCGAACATTAGATCCCAGAATACTCCCAAGAGGATGACGATGGATGGGACTCAGAAGCAGTGGAACCGGCAAAACCAGCCATAAAACTAGCAAAGAGTAGCACCAAGAAAAAGTTGGCCTTGTGGAGGGGTATCGATTTAGCAAAAGGAAGCGAGCCGTGAGTGAATTGCTCTGTTTTGTGAATGTGTTCATGCCAAAAATATTTGCCAGTGGGAGTTAGAAATTGGTAAGAAAAACACCAAGAGAATTGATGCTTGAGTTAGCATGTGCTGCAGCAAACGATGTTCCCAATTTGAAAAAAGGTGACCACCACGATGGAGCGGCGAGACGTTGAAGGCTGACGCTAAAGTTGGTTGAAAGCTTGAATAGTGGCAGTGTGGGGGCAGTCAACAATGGATTTGAATATTCCCACGCTGTTTATACTCCAACAAAACATTTCTTTCGCCAGTCTTAACCGAGTCCTGCTTTGTCCCCACACTCATTCATTTCTTTTCGCCTTCAATGTACTTAATCTCATGAAATTGAAGTTCTAGGAACCAGTTTCGTGTCTGACAATGGCCTGGAAGTAAAGTTATTTACCCCAAAAGGCGGACTTGGATCAGGGCCCAAATGGATTTCACCGAGATTTTACATCCATCCACATCCCATCGATATCTTTGCAATATTGCCACAAAACTGTTCGAGGGATAAACCGTCCCAATCAACCAGTACGACAGACATAACAACAAAGTCATCAACTAGAAGGATCTTCAACTATCCCTAATTTGATCCACTGTTGCTCTCGATAATGCAGGCTGCCACTAGCGCAATATCCACATCCGAATTCCAACTCCTGGACTTTCCCGAGCCCACATTTCAAAGTGGCGGGTCCCAAGCCACTATATCCTCTATTCCTCCAGTTGATGAGATTCACTTCTACCCGGCCTACCGAACATTTTGTTTTATCAGGGGTATCAAAGTAGGCCCTCCATCCTGTGACATCCAAAATCAGCCTGTCGAACTGCATCGTCTGCATGCAGAGGTTCTCAAAGCCGGCGGGTATTTAAAGGTTAGTTTTTGTATTGTCCAGGAATTTCGATCTGTATGCCTTTGTCAGGTTCATGAAAACGATGCCTGGGACATTATCGGAGGGCAAATTCATTCGATTCAGTTCCCCGGAACTAGAAACCAACCTAGTAGATCAGGCCCTGAAGTGGCTCAGCAACTGGCGGAAGCATACAGAGAGCACCTTGCGCATTTTGAGGAGTGGTATACGCGACAGACCCCTGGTGTCCAATGGATACAGCAAAATCTCGACAATTTGCCCGTAGCTTTGACTTGGTCTGTTGAAGAAAGGCAGCAACTTCTAAATATGTGTTATATGTCAGTCACAGAACTCCGGGCTCGAGGAGTTGAAGAGAGAGCTATCGCGTTGATGGAGCTGAACCGGGCTGCCTTCCAACTTCATGCGCAGAAACAGCAAGCTTTCCAACAAGCCGCCCAAATGTTGGGAACGCACTTGCGTGTTGTCCCCCCTCCAAACCACCAAGATCTCATACGTCAATTTAAGCAAGAATTCTTAACACGCTGTAAATTTCTGATTGAAATCTTGGTTTACATGAAGCTAAAATTCTATGTTCCATACAGATATGCCAACAATAGTTCCTGTAAATGTCCCAAATGAAGAGCTAAATGAATATATCAAGGCCTTGGAGGACGCCTATCGACAGTGCGTCGACGCTGAGCACAAGGTGCTAGCGTTCGCACCCATATTGAATCATGATGTTGTCATTCGGAGACTGATGGAGATAGTAAGTTTCGTGCTCCATGGCCTCTGGATTTATTTTATTTTTGATCCATCTATTCTTCTAGACCTGTATCGTCCAGCACAATAGAGCAATGATCACCATGGCTAATCCTCGTTTCACGCTTGGCCTTGCGAACCTTCACATCCTATGTTCCGACTTGCAACGTACAATTGAACAAGTCATGAAGACGATCGATGCGGCGCGTGAAGTTTATGACCAAAACCATATGCAGCAACAGATTCCTCCGCAAGAACAATCGCAGAATCTGTTGTTTATATCCCCTTCTGATCTTGAGCTCCACACCGGATCGGTAACTCCCAGCCAGCCTCCCAACTTCTGAGTAACAGATTCTGCCTCCAGTGGGACGAGTGTGTTGAGCTATACTCATGCCATTTGTTGTCAATCCAGAAGTAGTGCCGAGGATGAAGCAGTGGGTTTGGAACTTTGGAATGGGGTCAGGGCAAACTTGGTAGTGTCGGAGACGACCCATGGATGTACGAAGCTCAAAACCCAACTAGAAGGCATACTCTAGATCTGGTCTCATTATATAAGTTTCGAAATACCCCCAAACGTTGTTCAGTTTCTACTTGTACGTTCAAGTTATGATATGTGACCTCTTTTTCCAAAGTGTGCAAATTTGGTGCAATCCAGATCTAGCCTTCTGGCACTATTACCGCTTCATGAGTCTCTCTTTTGTTGCTTTTCGCATTTCATATTATTTAACTTTCGGAGTAAAGATTTTTGTAAATTTCTTCACCTGCTCTCAATGGCCACAGATGAAATTGGCGCCACTCTGTCCCTTACTAGACGCCCTCACAAACAGTACATAAACAATTGATCTAGTCGACACTTCTCAACCAACTCCAAACTGGACGTCTCATGTCGCATAATTTTACTTCAAGAAACCTTTATTCGTCCAACCAAGGACTTCTTCCCCGACCAACAACGGCGTCTAATCCTGTGTGGCAGCATCTACTTCATTCTAAAGATCGCGCTCCCACCTCTTTGTCTGATATCGCCTCTGTCGCCCCTCCAGTCGGACCTCTGGACAAAAATGCTACGTCTATGCGCATCTTGCTTCATGATACCCAGTCCAACTTCGAAAAGTTTGGGAAACACGTCGGCGAGTTGTTTGATGAAATCAAAGATTGTAAACTTGAAATGAAGACCATGCATTCTCTCTTTGAACGCGATCGAGAAGGTCTAATGGGTGATATCATTGATCTGGGTAAGTGCTACGTGCTCCCAGAAGCCTGAAAACTTCGAGGTCCTGGTTCTGTACATAACGCCGTGTTCTCGAAACTGGACGAGTTCTCGACGAAAAGTTCACGCAAATGGATAACATTTATTACAGTCAACAGGAGCCAAAAAGAGTGTCAGAAATCTATTGGAGCTCCTGCCCAATGCCAACCAGTCGAAACATTTTTCAAGGATGTCGAGCACCGTCTAGGAGGAATAGACCACAAGCTCGATGCAATCCAATCGGTATCACCCTTGTCGTTCTGCTTTAGAATCTACCCTGACCTTTGATGTAGTTCAATCAAACACATGGTCAGGCCCTTCAAACACAAATCCAGGCAGTTCAGCTCCTGCTCGACAAGCAGACCTCCATAATCGCTGCCGTTTCGCCATTGTTACCTCTTTTACAAGCATTACCACTGCATATAGACACTGTAAAGGCGAGCCTGAATGACACCTTGGAAAGGTGCACAATAACGTCCAAGGAGAACCCAAAAATCTCTAGCGTCGGGCCTGGAAACACTGATTTGTCCACGACTCTCAAAAGACCTTCAAAGAGAAAATGGCCAGTCATAGAACAGTCGCCATCTACAAGTTCTACAACACCAAGGTCGGAAAGTCCATTGCACAAAAAGTCTCGCAAGGAGGATCCATCGAAGGATGTCGTAGAATTCACCAAAGAACCCCCTTCGAGACGTTCCATCTTGAATGATAATCGTATCTCACCTCGAGGAGACTCTTCGGCAGCAATACATGGTGGAATAACCGCCCAAGCGCTTTCTCGGAAAAATAATAACAACGCCTATTCTACAACCAGACACAGTGGATCACCCTCGGACCCAACTACCTCCATATCCTCTCGAAAACATGGCGGAGTATCCACGGTCCCGAAATTCGCGACGCCTCGTCGTCCTTTGACCGATCTTCCTGTTCTACACTCCGGCTCGTCTCGTGGTCAACGGAATAAGCATCTTTTAGTGCAACGTCAACCGACGCGAGAAATGTCTTTGGAAAGATCGAATACCTTGGCTGCTATTTTTCCTTCGGCGTCGGGGAATTTGCGTCGATCGGCCCCTACTCCTATTCAACCGCCTCGTATTCTGCGCGTCCATACTTCTTTGGCTAATTGCTCCACCGCTCCATATGCTACTATCGATTCATTGGAAAATTTGAGGACATATGCTGCCTCATCCTCGGGAGAAGGACTGCTACCTTCAGATTTTTCAGGCCTTCCTCAGAGTCTCAGCATCAAAGGGGAAACGGTCAATGTTCCTCTTATCGCAGACAGTTCAGAATCTGTGGCTCCGAGTGCGATTGCTGGCTTGGAGACTTTGTCTGCTAAGTCAAAAACCACTTTTGGGAGACAGAAAGATCGCAGGTCTCCGATAGTGCGTTAATCTTTTTCGATTAAATTGCTTTGCTGTGCCTGACATACAAGGGTCATTTGCAGAGAGACGGAAGACGCTTCATCCCTTTGGTTGACTCAGAAGATGAAGAGGAAAACATAACATAGCACCAAATAGCACGTCATAATGCCACAGATTTGCTTTCTTCCGAAAAAACAATCGTGATCCCATTAGACCTCTACTAATTTTGATGAGTTTTGCCTCAGTTTTACTAAACTGGAGATGAGGTTTTTCTAAAAAATAAAAAAAGTCTCTACGGCTGTCGTACTTCTCCTGCCCAAATCTCTATTGGTTCACCCCCAGCGCCTTCTCTCTGACCAACCCTAACGAATTCAATACCAACCTCCGCCGTCATTTTCCAGAAATCCTTCTCCGCGTCATCTCGTAACTTGTAGCTCAGTATAATCGCGGGTGGCTTTGAATGCAGCCGTACGAGGCGTGACAAGGTTTGGCAAAGGGAAGGGAAGGAGGCTGTATTGTAAGTGACATCGGCCATCCTGCAAAAGAGGTTTAGAAGGGGCAGGGAAAATACACGAGAGCAACACTGACACTATGGCGTTGAGGCCTTCCAAACTTTTTACTTCTTCTGGAAGCTCCTCGTCGTCCCAGTCAAGTACGATTGCTTTTGGTGGGTTTGATTTGTAATATACGCCATTGATGGAGACATTTTCTTTGAGGAGTGGCATCGCAGAATCTATCGACCAAGAAAATCTTGAGTTCATAAAGACACCGTAGTCGAAACACGAAAGACTGACCAACATCTGTTGCTAAGACCTGATCTTTCTCCGACCCAGTCTTGCTCGATCGCAATATAGATAGGACTGACGATAACATCCCGACTCCAGCACCTACGGGAAGTCCTTGTCAGCCAGATTTAGGAGGAAAAAAGATGGTTGCCAATACCCAACTCCAGAATATTACAAGGCGCTTCAGAAAAGAGGGCATCATAGAGTCCTTGCAGCCGATCGTTGTTTTCTCGTAGAAGGAGGTTTTCTTTCAGTTCGACAAGCCATGAGCATAATCCAATTCCACTATCCCAGATTTTCTGGAGGGATCTAAACCGCGTCAGAGATGTCGATTGAGGCAAGGACCCATCTTTTGCTCACCTTGTCAAGATCGAAAGATGTGTCCTCCTTGATTCTCAGCGTCGCCATTCGGTTTTCTTCGCAAAAGGGAGGGCCTTCTGAATCACCTTCTGCTGTCGGCGCATGATGGGTATAAGGAACCAGGTATGTCCTTTCCACCATCTCCTGCTTAGGCGCTCCTTTATGTCCTTTTCCATTGAACAAGATAGGCATTGACATTACGGGGAAAGGTGTCTTTCCCATTTGCGACGAACTGATATCAATGTACTCAGGATTCAACATTCCATGAGCCTGAGCTTGCCCCGTCAGAATCAACCTCCACTGCTGGCCCTCACGCACACCTGGAGGCACAGGCAGTGGGATATCTTTGTATGCCGATGAAAGACGCCAGGTCGTGAGCTTCGCCGGTTTGGTTACTTTGGGCACGCGTTGTCCTTCAAGAGACCATGAATAGAACAGTTCTTGAGAACCATCAAAGGGTTCTGTGCGAAGGTCGTTGGAAATTTGAGGTTTTATTGATAACGTTCCATATGGGGCAGCCTGAACTGGAGGAGGACGAAGAAAAGAGATGTAGTAGAACATCAGTGAAGGAACAAAAAAAGTTGGGATTTGGTGTTCCAGAAATAGACTCGATTGATCACCTTTTCTTGGCATCTCATTGGGTCGTTGAACGTAAACGTTTAAAAACCTTGTTGGTGAAGCACAAAAGAATATTGTGAATCAGCTAGATACGTGTGGCATGATGTACAAGGTATATTTAGGGCTTCCATCCCAAAAAGATTGCATAACGTTTTCCAAACTCATTGTTGGGAACGCGCCAAATCTCCCAGCCAGGGATCTGCAACCATCTCTCCAGAAATTCGCGCATGACATCCTCGGCACGGAGCTCGGAGACGATCAGAGCAGCAGTTTTTCCCGGTGTAGTCAGATAATCGACTGTAGCCAAAAAGGGAGGGATCAAGGCTGGGTGGTATATACAATCGACGACGAGTAACAAATCGACGGGGTTGTTGTCCTTGTTGTAAATTTTTGGCCTTTGAGACGCAGACGCAGACTGTATGGATATCCAATCCAACTCCTCGACTGAAATGTTGGCGCCTTTCATGCCTTCAGAAATATGGGGCCATCTTGGGAAGTTGAGGGCCACGTTTTTCTGGATTAAGGGTATCAAAGGACCGATGTCTGTGGCAGTATAACGGCCAACCAGAGAAGACAGAACGATGCTCAACAAGCCGGTTCCAGCCCTGGTCATAGATGATGTCATTTCAGCATGCAGAGTAAAAAAAAAAAACAGACAGGGCGAACCCAAGTTCCAGAATGTGCTGTGTCCGGAGATGAACGCGATTGAGCAAACTTTTAACGGCGCCAGAATGATGTTGCTGGAGTATCACTTGTGCAAAGTCAACACTGAATGTCGGAGATGTGATGGGTCAGGACAATGTGGCAGACAAGGTGAAGAAAGGGCAAACCTTGCTTTCCACAACACACTTCCCGTATCACCACTCCGACTGCGCAGAGCCGTCTTGTCCTGCAAAAGATCTATTTCTATCGTCTCATTCTCATCTGTTTTTGCTTTTCGGGGTTTTGATTTCCGTGTTGCAGGCATTGAAGAAGGGTGTGAGGTTTTCAATTCAAACTTGACTTGGAGAAGATCTTTCCGCGAATCGAGATGACCAAGGCCACGAAAGTGGCTCGTATCTTCGGATGTGACTGCTTGCTGAAGTTCTGAGTAAAGAATAAAGATCTATTTGGAATGGCAACACTTGAGCATTTCCAACCATAAATGACAACATTTTTGAAAGGGAGTATGACCTCTTCATCGGGATCTGTGACGCGTTCAGATCCTGTAGGAAGTAGAATAGGCCCTTTTTCGACAGGTTCGTCCTCCTCCTGTAGGGTGTCCATGAGGAAGCAAGAAAAAGGTCATAATGAGAGATCAAAAAGGCAAAGCAGAAGAGAGGACAAGAGATGACCGAAGATAAAGATATAAATAGCACGTGTATTCAAATTCCGACGCTCAAGGTGGTTTCAACGGTATGTTGACTCTCGTTCTGACTCCATTGGTTGCAATCTGAAATGCTTTGTTCCACAACTTGTCTACCTTCTGTCCGATGATTCGGAGCAGTCCCAACGCTCAGATAAGCAAAACTGATGACAAGAAGACATTTTTATCTTCCTATCATCCCTAGCCTGCCTCATGTCTGGAATACTTCCCATTTCACAATAACTGTTCAGGTGTTTTGCATGTGGCCATTCATCGATGCATAGCCTTCCGTCGAAAAAACTTCTAGGCTAAGGGGGGACCGGCGTCACGGTACGCATCAATGGCCGTACTTTGTTCGAACCTTTAAGGTCTCGCGATGTGTTTGGCTGTTTCCACTTTCTTTCTGTCTGTTAACATCTGCCTCTGACACCTCCAGAATGCTTGGATATGTATCATCTTCCAGCAAATTCTCTGTCGAACTCGTTCAAGATATCAAAATCATACAATACAACCGACGTATGTCACAAGTCCCTCCCAACTTAGAAAAGACTTCTGAGAGTGTCATTGGTTGCTTCAGTAAGCGCAGCTACAATTGTATTTTTCGAATACAGTGGGTTTTTCTCTTATCACATCTTTCCTTAATTTAACATGAATTGATCAGTAACCACATTCGATAGAGAAGTATGTACCCACAAATTCCCTTTTCACCGTGATAAAAGTGACTGAAGAAGGACGTTTTCTAGGTACAGCTCATCTGGGTATCAGTCTATTCATATTCCGCAGGTTTTTGGATCCCGCAGTAACAGTTGCTCCACAGAAAAGCCGGTGGTCATTTGCGAAAGTTCTCTTCTTGTTGGTAAGGTCATCGTTTATGATCTGATCCCTCCAATTTCATTGATGAATTTCTCCGAAGAATCGATATTCCTCTCTTATCGACCTTATGTTAGTACATATTTCCTTTTCTTTTTGAATGTGAATTTAAATGATTACCTCCAGGATCGAATTATACGGTATTAACCTATTCTATGTATCCAACCAATGATGGAGGGTTTTGCTGAGTATGGTTTCTAGCCTGCTTCTCACTTAGCGTGACAAATTCCGTGCGTTCATTGCCTATTACTTACAAAAATCAAAACTGATGAACCCCTTAAATCAAGTTGTGAGACTTCTTGATCGTCAATCCGTTTAGAACAACTTATTCAATAATTGTAATCAACCTATTGGGCATAGTTGTGAGTCATCATCATCCGAAAGAATATTTTTCATTTTAAAATCAACTAGGTCGATATTTTACACGTTGGGAAGGATGGATTGGATTGACCATGAACATGTTGAGTCAAAGTGAGTGACAATGATCGAAAATTGGATACCTCTCACGAAGACCATATTAGTGATCATGTTACTCAGGGTATACGCTTTGTATTCCTTGGACCCCAAAATTCTCCTCGGACTGGGTACTTGTTTCATCATTTGCTCCTCCATCAGTGCATGGATAGCTTGGGGGCGTCTCCCGACGCGTAAGTCTCTCTGCGACATTAGCAGGAACAGTATTAACACCAGACGAATTTGAAGTGGAGGCTGTAGAGATCGTAGGCGGCACATTCTGTGCCTCTCCCGAAGCTGGCCGTGGATTCAAAATATTTTTCATTCCTCTAATCTCGTTTGAACTCCTCTTGTGTGCTATGGCATTGGCCCCAGCCTTTCGAGAATTCAAAGCAACAGGATCATTTTGGCATCGCAGTCAGAGACTGATCAGAGTCCTGATTCGGGATTCACTCTACTATTTCTTGATGTTTGTGTCCTGATGTTTTTGACGATTTTTGAAATTGACGAACCGTCGCCCCAGCATTTCTGCCACCTATACATTTTGTGTTGTATGGTGGGCTTACTCGCCAGTATGAATCGAATCATCGATCAGTCTCTTTTCAATGCTGATGCGTCTTTACAGCATAGTAGCCTGGTGGAAGCCCCGATGATGTTTGCTGCCTCCCTGTGCACGGTGACTGCCAGTCGAGTCGTTTTCAACCTTCGGGCGGCTGCCATGGATGAGTCCCCAATCTATAACAGCAGCCTCTTTTCATAGTTCGAGCCATCTCTCAACGAAAATGTGCCACACGACATGTCGCATGGAAGGCATCATGATGAAAACGACATGGCAACGCGATATATGTACAAAAGTCTTTAGCGAGGTCAAGTCAACGCTGAGTTATGTAGAAATATGTTCTTATTAGCCTTACAGTAATTTAATGGACTTTGGACACCCCTATCGGCGTGTCTGTGTAATGCTCATTTACGGGAGGTTGCCATATCAGGCATGGGCAGGCGGATCCGGCACGTGAAGCCATTGCCACAAAATCACCAGAGACTGTCCTCGTTAACACAATATCATCGTACTCTGCTCTCAATCCCGTCCTTCTTTATCTCCCTCGCTCTCTTCTTGCCACGAACATCACAACTACGGCCATATTATAGTCCCCCTTTTATTTGGCCTGGACATGGCGGACGACGGATATACCTCTTCTAACACCACAATCTGGGAGGATCATTCCACTGACCTTCATAACAGCACTACACAGGGTCGCCCTTCTTTCCAATCTCTGGAGTCCGTCGACGAGAACTCATCCGTTCACGGACTTTCCATATCACCCAAAACTCGTTCAAGCTCTGATTCTGCAGGGAAGTCGGCCCCTTCGCAGCCCTGGCGGGATAACAACGGTCCAGCGTTCATCGACCGCCGCGACACGATATCGACCATACATACGGGCACGCCAAGCTTAGTGGAACCAAGTTTCGATGAAAACGTGCTACGTGCACTCTGTGAGCTGGACGTAAGCTTCATACCTTCCATTTTGCCATGCAGATCTTGCACAATTTCTCATTGCCCTCCTCGACTCTCCAGTGTGGAGTGCCTCTGCTTCTCGATCGAATAAAACAAGGGATTGTGTCATGTCGTGTAAGACTATTGGTCTGTCCGTGAATTTAACATGCATTGACTTTCGTTAATCTAGGAAGCGTCGGTCTTTTTCAAGAAACGAGCTCTCGTAGAAGACGAATATGGGAAGACTTTGCAGAAGCTTTCACGGTCAACATCGGAGGTGTACGCTCTGAACGACGGAAAGGCGGGGTGCGTCTCCAACATTCATACACAGCATTCCGTATACTCAACTTCTTTTTAGGTCTTTCGTGTCGGCATGGCAGTCATCCATGCGTATCCATGAAGCAATGGCCGACAACAGGATACGCTTCGCCCAACGGTTGAACGAGATGAGTGATGAATTGAGTACCCTGGTCAAGGAGGTGGATAAGAATAGGAAACAGGTCCGTCCCTCTTCTCCTGCTGTCTTGTTTTCGCGATAGCTAAATTTGGCTGTTATAGACCAAAGACCTAGCTACGCGGTATGAACGAGCACTTCAAGAGTCAGAAGGGATCACAGAGAAATGTAAAAATCGCCTAGATTTTACCTCAGAAGAACTGGAGCGGGTATTACTCCAGAAAGAGGGCGAATCTGTAAAAGACACTGGAATGCAAAGTCGGACAGGTGGTACAGGAGGGAAGCGGGCCATCGGAAAAGCTGTTGCCAAAGGGGGTCTGCTTTTGAAAGGCAAAAATCCCGGAAATGTGCGTCCTCTGTCCCACCTCGTGATATCGATGTCGGGGAAATATACCAACGCGATTTTTCAGATTCAAAGACAAGAGGATGATATCCGCTCGCGATTATCGACTGCGTCTGACCAATACAGAAAAGCTGTTACGGAAACCCAAGCCATGCGACAAGAGTATTTCAATTTCCAGTTACCCCGAATACTGCGCGTATGTGAATTCTTTCTCTTATGTCAGTGCCCGTTTTTACAATTCGAACTTTAGGCCTTGAAGGAGTGTGCAGATGAAATAGATCTAGGAACACAGTATCACTTGACGAGATATGCCTTTTTGTTCGAGAGTATCGTTCTGAGCGACGGCTCTACTTTAGTCCCTCCTGCTGAAGAAGGTCTGTTTTCTCAACTCAATGTCCATCTTGTGACTTGTCCTCTGGAGAAACATGTTAATGCAAGGACGTTTTTAGGTCTTGGGTTGAAATCTACCATAGAAACAATTGATAATCGGGGTGACTTCAAAACATATATGCAAAACTATGCATTTGCACGAGGAAGCGCTCCTCCGCGAGGTCCTCGCCGAGAAGGTCCATCTGATGAGGGTTTTGTAAGCCTTTTTTTTTTTTTTGAGCAACCCACATTGCAGTCTATTTACTTCCATCTGCAGTTACCACCATTACCCGCTTTCAATGACAAGTCCAATGCACCTCCTGTAACACCCGTCACGAATGGATCCAATGGTGTCTCAGATAAAGGACGACCGACATTTGGCGTCGACCTTGGGGAGCAAATGATACGCGACAACGTGGAGGTGCCACCGATAGTCATAAAATGTTGTGAGGCCATTGAAAAGTATGGCATTCAATCTCAAGGGATCTATCGGGTCAGTGGAACAACGAGTAAAGTCGCCAATCTCAGGCAGAAATTAGAAAAAGGTGCGTCATTCGCTTAATCTCACTCGTTGGAACCCTTGTGACCCATTATTCTATTACTCAAAAATTTACGGTCAAATATAGATCTTGAGGGTGTTGATTTAGATGCGCCTGAATGGTCTGGCGATATAAATAACGTGGCTAGTGTGATGAAGATGTGGTTGCGAGAGTTGCCAGACCCGTTGATGACCAATGCTCTGCATTCGGGGTTCATCGAGGCTGCCAGTGCGTCAACTCAGTTTTGAAAACATCCACTAATACTGACTTTATTGTGACAGAAATCGAAAATGACAGACTACGGCACATTCGGCTACACGAAAGAGTCAACGAACTTCCGGATCCCAATTACGCGACACTCAAGTATTTCCTTGGTCACCTGCATAGGTAGCATGCTGTTCCTTTCCTGTGGCCGGGCGCCCTGTGGCTGATATTTTTCCTTTTTTTTCCTGCGCCCAGGATAAATCAACATTCGTCAGAGAACTCGATGTCTATGCAAAACCTTGCTATCGTCTTTGGGCCCACCCTTTTCGGCCAGCAGGCGTCAACCAACGGCCAGGGAGGAGTTATGGCTGACCAGTCATTTCAAAATACAGTCCGAGCTTTCTCCTTTATGAAAGTTTATTTTCTTACTAACATCAGTCCTCTTTTGCTTTTTCTTTCCCCCCCACAGGCAATTGAAACCATTCTCAATCACTATACGGATATATTTATTGACGAATCAGAATGATCCGTCTAACGCTGGGATTCTTTGTATTGTGCTTTTCCATCCGTCTGGGACGTTTAGCTATAGCCTCGGCCCACTTGTTTTTCTTTCCCTTCTATCGCAATTTTTCTTTCGTATACCCACACGACATACACACACGTCCGCACTTTGCTCTGTATTTGATGGTGCGCATGCTTCAGTCAAGGACGCTCTACTCTATTTCATTTCATTCCTTTTCCTTTAGTTCAACGCCCCATGTAATCGCTATCTCAATCGTGTATAAGATCCTCCGTTTTTTCAAACTCCAGACTTGTTTGTTTGTTTTTTGTTTCGTTTCTTTTTCTTTTCTCCCCCTGGTAGTAATTATTTATTTGCTATGCTGGAAATTCCTTCTCGTACAATAGGTATCATAATATGTGTGTAATCCCGCTTCACCGCGAAGGTCCAGGGAACAAACAACAGCAAAAAAACGACTAAAAGAAAGAGATTATTCATCATATCATCTTCGATTTGATATTCGTGTCGGTTATGAGGGTGTAAATTTAGCAGTACGCCGCCGGGCTGGCAAGGGCGGCAAGCGGGGGACATGTAGGTGTGAGTTATGTTGAAGTAGTTACATAGTGATCTTTGACCGCAGTGACATGCGAATGCGAATGGCGACCTCGGGGTGCGGGAAGGGGAATACGTGGATAATAATGATATGATATGATAAATGATATAATCTGGGTGTATGTATGTGCTTGCGTGTGTATCTTGCATGGGGTGTGATCAGGGCGAGAAGAAGAAAAGAACCTGGACGAATGAATGAACGGGCAATCAAATCTATACTATTTGGAGGAAAGGGTGTGAGTGTCAATTCAAAGTGCTTATTTTCGCAACTATTGAAAAGTTGACGTACTGTGTAAGAAAAGTATGTTTGCCCCCTCAATAAGAGACATTGAAATAACGGCAAGAGAGAAGGGAAGAGAAGAGAAGAGGTGAAGAGATCGGAGAAGGAAAGGTTGAGAAGGTGCTGGCGGCCTTCCAGTCTGATTAACTATGAGCAGCTGCTGGAGGTGGTGGTGGTGGTGTGATGGACCAGGCATTGTCAGAGGGGTCGAGGCTCCAGTCAGTTTGGGAGGGAAAGATGATGCGCCGCAATGTCGGACACGCGCGATGCCATTCCATACACAAGGCGAGTTCTTCCATAGAATCTGCTCTTCCCACACCGTCTATACCTGTCGGTGAGAGATCGAGGTATGAGAGCTGGTGGAAGGCATTCAATACGGAGGATAGACCAGCCAAAATCCTCTGCCGTGAGTTGGAGGTCATTAACGAGGGTTTTGGATGTGATATGCACGACGGATGAATATAGGGAAAAAAGGAAAAGCAAAGTCATTAGAAACAAAATGGGGAGAGATAAAAAAGAAAAATGGATCCATGATGCCGAGACTCACGATACCGGAAAATGAATAGTGCAGCGTATGGCGCAGTGCCAGTTTCACGCGCAGGCTTTCCACAGTGGGGAGGTAGGTCGAGACGTTGCGCAGGAGCATCGGACGAGCCGACATCGCTGACAAGTCCAAGTATCGTAGCGGCACGGTCGTGCATGTCATCCGCGGGAGGTTGTCGCGGTTCACGTCTGAATCTTGGCCAATGAGCGAGAGGTACTGAACGGGACGCCCGGGGAGGAAAGACGCGGCGGCGTCTGGTGAGCCGCGGAACGAGGAGAGGTAAGGAAGCGCTTCGCTGGGCACGTCGAGGGGAGAGTGGACGTCGGATAGCCTGAGATGACGCAGAGTAGGGATTGACGATAAAAACGCGACGAGGATGTTTGTGTAAGGTTGGGTACCTTTGATGCTTTCGGCTCCTAGGGTACACGACCGTAACTGGGGGAAATGACAACCGTGTATGACCCTTTCCACGGCGTGTATTGGTCGACCAAGAGGTCCTGATGCTTGCACCAGATTCGCGGGTCCAAGGAAGAGATCGAGGGATTCGAGGGAGGAAAGCAGGCGCAGGACGCGGGCCAGTCGTTCGCATGAGCTGAACAGATATTGCGGGGACGGGGGTGGGGCTAAGGTGTGTGTTTGCCATCGGATATGGAGCTTTCTTAGAGAGTCCACGAGATAGGCTCGCCGTCGCATTGCGTCACACCACCTGAGGGTCTTGAGCGGGAAGGGCGAATCTCCTGAGAGGTTGTCGGTGACATAAATGGATGAATAGAGGATTCTCTCTGCAACAGCATTGAACCTGGAGGAAACACACGCTACAGTCGCCAACGAGGACGGCGGAAGGTGCTCGAGAATGGCGCTAAGGGTCTCATTAGGGAATGCCATCCCGCATACCAGCACGGAGCCGTCGATATTTGAGGAAAACTGACGGCCAAGAGCGGAGGTTTTCCTGGTAGTGGTTGGGATGATAAAGAACAGGGCGGAAAAGGGTCATGCAAGATGGCCCCTGGGAGATAAAGCAAATTAGCATACCGAACGGAGAATACCCGGAGAAAGAGTAGGAGTAATTTGTCTGCGAGGCGGAAGATCGACGGAATTACACCCACTTGTCGCACAGACAGTTGCAAAGGTTGATGGCGCTAAATGGATGACAACCTAAAAGGCTGAGCTCAGCTCCGGTTACAAAGGAACCTTTTGACATGGAGAGAAAAGCTAAGATATAAAGCACTGAGCGCTGAGCAATGACGAAGGGAGGTCGAGAGAGAAACAGACTCAGAGGAAACAGGTTGGAGGCAGGAAAGAAAATAAATAAATAAAAATACAGTATAGTTACAGAAAAGCAAGTAAATTAAATCCACACCAGTATCTAAGCACCGAAACCATAGAGAGTGCGCCCTGATCGTTTCAGGGCGTACACAACGTCGAGCGCTGTTACTGTCTTTCTCTTGGCGTGTTCTGTGTATGTTACTGAGTCGCGAATGACCTGGAAATAAAGCACATGTGAGCTTGAGGACAAAATGAAAACTAGAGTGATACTGACGTTTTCGAGGAAAATCTTCAAGACACCACGGGTCTCCTCATAGATAAGACCGGAGATACGCTTCACACCTCCACGACGAGCGAGACGGCGAATGGCGGGCTTTGTAATACCTGTATCCATGATTGAGTATTGCGAAAGTTGACACCTTTCGAGTCACATACCCTGGATGTTGTCACGAAGAATCTTGCGGTGGCGCTTGGCTCCGCCCTTTCCGAGTCCCTAAGAAGGCCACAATGGTAAGAAAAAGGAGGGAAGTCAAGACAAATTCGAGTTCAACACACCTTTCCACCTTTTCCGCGTCCAGACATGTTGATTTAAGTAGGTTGGTGGGGTGAGAGTGTTAAAGAGTTGTGGTGGTTGTGGTGGTGGGGTGGTAAGATGGTCAGTCACGGTACTCCGGGCTTGGTTATATAACACCGCCATGTGGCTGTGCCGCTTTTCCTCGTTTGTTGATCTTTGGAGGCGCGATGAGTCACGTGAAGGCGCGATCGCGTTTGTATATAACCAAAGCCCCTTTGCATTTTCCATTCCCCACTCGTCTTCGCCACCACCACCACCGACCACTACCAACCACCACCACCACCACCACCACCATCATCAATGGCCCGCACCAAGCAAACCGCTCGCAAGTCCACCGGTGGCAAAGCCCCTCGTAAACAACTCGCTGCCAAGTCCTCAGCGCGTAAGACTGCCGTATGTATTCTTTTCAGAAGTTTCTTTTAAGACTTTGTAAACTTATCATTGTCTTTGTAGGCCGCCGCTGGTGGTGTCAAGAAGCCCCATCGCTTCAGGCCCGGAACAGTCGCTCTCCGTGAAATTCGTCGTTACCAAAAGTCGACCGAGTTGCTCATCCGCAAACTCCCCTTCCAACGTCTTGTTCGTGAAATTGCTCAGGACTTCAAGGTATGCCACTTCACTATGACTCCTATGCTCTCTTAACTGACTCGAACTTTGTCTTTCAGACTGATCTCCGCTTCCAATCATCAGCCGTTATGGCTCTCCAGGAAGCCGCTGAGGCTTACCTCGTTTCCCTCTTCGAAGACACCAACTTGGCTGCCATCCACGCTAAGCGTGTCACCATCCAGCCCAAAGATCTCGCTCTCGCTCGTAGACTGAGGGGCGAGCGATCATAGAGGAGGAGGATATCTTTTGCTTTCGGGTTCTTGTTTTATTATTGTATTCTTAGTGTACTTCCTCTATTTATCAATTTCTTTTTTTTTTTTGAAACTCCATCAGTGGCCTCGTCTGTTGAGTGACCAGCTCATCTTCGTCGAAAGCCGCTCCTGAGTCCTATCGCACGAACAATCCTAAACTGAAATATCTGACATTATTTGGCAGTGATAAAGGCTTTTGTCAATATAACTGACAAGTTGTGCCGGCATGGGTACTTTGGGGTGTCTCATCAGGTATGTATACAGTATTATTTTTTCCGTTCTCTGGTCTCTTACCGTGATTGATTCAGGCTGAACATCCAGGAAACGAGCACTGCAGACAAAAACATTGGAGAACACACGGATTTGGTGCAGGATTGCCCAAATCAGGCAAGTGATGTCACGAAAAGTGGTGGGATTATACAAGAACGAGAATAACGGTTAGCCTGCTCCAGTATGTTCCACTTCAAAATCTCCTGTCTTTATCTCAATATTCTCTGTGTATTCTCAAGGCAATGCAACTCAAACTTTCCAAGTCAGACCGCTGAGCATGTCTTTCAAATTGTGTTCATCTAAGTGATGGGTTCAGTCCGTCCGTCTGCAGCCCAATGAAATGATCGATATAATTGTCCAGACATTCTCAATCCAAGATACCCTCCCTTTTTTCTACTTCCGCCCATTCCGTGTCATCGCTCTTTTTGTCAACGGTTCATATCTCGCTGGCCGAGCGCAGTTTCGCTCTTCAAACATAAACCCCCGACATCCACCTAGGCCTCCCTCCCTTCCCCCATTTTGCTGGTCTCATTCGTCCTCGCGCCATCCTCTTGGAATCCGCCGCCCTCTCCCTTACGCCGTACCTGAACTCTCTCGCTTTTTCGTCTGCCTCGCCTTGTTGTTATCCTTTTGCTTGCTTTGGTATTGCTCGTCGGCCCCCCGTTTTTACTCACCAGTTACCCCCGCTGAAACCAAAAAACAATGCAACCATTTTCAACACCCGCCCTCGCTCTTCTTTTGCTTTCGGCGTCATTGGTCACCTCAGCAGCACCCCAGACAAATGGGCAGAATGGCCTGACGATGGCCCTCAAACAACGCGCACCCAACCCTCGGACACCGGAAGAATGGGGTGTTTGGGCAAAGAATCATCGTATGGGATTGGAATCTAAATATGGCAACGACAAACATGAAAGACGCGCTACCGGGACGAACCTGTCAGTCGTTTTGTCTATTCTTTCCAAACAGTAAGACTGACAATCTGAATGATCTCAGACTAACAAATCAGAACGCCGATTCAAGGTGTGTAATTCTGCGTCACGATCTTTTTTTTCTTTCTTTGTAATGTTCAATCTATTTCGTTCAATCCAGTTACTTCGGCTCTTTAGCAATCGGTACACCGCCAACTGCCTTCAACGTCATCCTCGACACAGGCTCTGCGTAAGTCTGCTGCGGCTTAACGAAAACCAAACCATCTTTAATACCTTCTGCCCACCCACCAGTGATCTCTGGGTCGCCGACTCAGCATGTCTCACCGGCTGCGAAACCGTCCCAACATTCAACCCCTCGTCGTCGTCCACCTTCCAGAACCAGAGCGTCCCATTCTCCATCACCTACGGAAGTGGCCAAGCCGCCGGGTCGTTGGGATCTGACGTAGTGCAGATGGCTGGGTTCTCAGTCAAGAATCAGATATTCGCCTTGTGTAACCAGGTGTCCTCTGGCCTGTTGACGAACCCTGTTTCCGGCTTGTTAGGCCTCGCCTTTCAGACCATCGCGTCCTCAAAGGCCGAACCTTTCTGGCAGACACTTGTTTCAGGAGGGGCTTGGGACCAACCTCTTATGGCCTTCCAACTTACTCGGTGCGTTGTATTCCTTCCCGTCGTGGATAAAATGGACATATTCACTTCTATTCTTCGGTATAGATACCTCAATGACAGTTCGGCACAGACAGAACAGGCAGGAGGGGCTTTCAATATGGGTGGGCAATATTTCGTCACACATCCCCAGTTTTGTTCACAATATTGATTCCTTCTTTCTCTCTCTGTTCTAACCAGGCTTCACAAACACAAGTCTATACACCGGAGACATCGACTACGTCGACATGCCGGTATCAGGATCATACTGGATTCTCCCTCTAAATCGTTTGTCCTCCTCCATTTTCACTCACTCCGCGAAATTAAATCTCATATATGCCATTCACAAACTGTAGAAGTCATCGTACAAAACACGGCTATCAGCCTTCCCTCGGGCCAGAGCTCGTACGCAGCGATCGATACAGGGACAACCCTCGTCGGCGGGCCATCCGAGTACATCGCACAGATATTCTCCCAAATTCCAGGCTCCCAACCCGGCACAGGAAATTTCGAGAACTATTACACGTATCGTACGTTCCCCCTTATTTTTATTTTATTTTTCATCTCTTTCCATAAATCAAATTGTTTTGTTCATTTGTTGATGTGCGATTTATTGAACAGCTTGTTCGACGACCGTCAATATTAGTCTGAACTTCGGTGGATCAAAATCTTGGTCGATTAGCCCTGCTGATTTCCAACTGTCGAGGTTGACGAGGACAACGTGTCTCGGCGCGTTTTTCGTGCTTTCCACCGGCAGCTCGGCGCCCACTTGGATTGTAGGCGATACCTTCCTCGTACGTATCTCAGGATAAAATTTCCTTTTTTTTCCTCTTCTTTTTATTTTTCGGATCACTGATTTTTTTTGTCAGAAAAACGTCTACTCCGTCTTCCGGTACAACCCCCTCTCCATCGGCTTCGCCCAACTCTCTGCCACAGCCCTCGCCGAGAACGGTGCAAACAACCTGTCGGTCCCAAGTGCCACCATCGGGTCTGTCGTCTCGACCGTCTCTGCGACTTCCTCCCCACTTCACAGTATCAGCACAGGGCTCTCTTCACGGTCTACCCTCCTCGTCAGCTCGAAAGTGACGACAGCCGCAGCCGCGCTCTCTGCGCTCAGCCTCCTCTCTGGACTGTGGCTCTAATGCTACTCAGCGCCTCATGGACGCTTTTCCTTACTACTAGTTTTCTCTTTACCACCATACACTCACGAACACACACACACCATTCCCATTCCCATTCCCCACACTCCCACCACCACCACCGCCATCAATTCCCTACTAAAATACTCAATCAATCCTTTGTATAAATATATCCACAATATGTAGCATCTACCGTAGAAATTGAGTAGAAAGTTGGCTGCTTGCAACTTTTGTAATGTTGTTCATTGTAACTTTTGTCATAATTACAATCTTCACCTGTACTTTTGTCTACTGTATATAAATAATGTAATTTAAATAAGTGCTTGTGGGCAGGCATTCGGCCTCTAACTATCGTTTTCCATGGACCGAGGGTAGAGTTTAGTCTTGATATGGGATTTTGGGGGACAAGGATAGTGTATGTGTTTATCAAGAAGCAACGGAAGTAGGATTGCCTGACGATGAACTGCGGGCTATCTCCTCACCGACTGCTTTGTTAGCTCGGCGGCATATAGCCCACACTGTAGGACCGTAGTAATAATACCAAACACCGAAAGCAGCACCGCCTAGATGTGCCCAGTGATCAAACGTTCTATTAAAAGCAAAAGAGGAATGAGCAAGATGAAATAGGATAACAAGGATAACGATAAAAAAAATAACAGACCTCCAACCTCTCATTATACCAATCACATCGAGCATCACCAACCCACCGACCCCGTACTGAATGCTGATGGGGTACGAAGGGGGTATGAACAGTGCCACCTGCGATTCTGGGAAGGCGAGTGCGGTCAGTGTGACTGAGGCATAGATGGCTCCCGACGCGCCGAGACTGGGAAGGATATCGAGGACGCGCGTTTTCGCAGGTGCTTCTGCAGCGGAGGCTGCTGTAGCGGCGACTGCCCCCGCCCACGTCTCGGTTTTCTTAGTCGTATTTGCCGAAGACGAGATTTGAGCAATGAGACGCGGATAGCGGAATCTGGCATTGACGATGTGGGATACAAGTCCTGAGAATAAACCGGCTTTTTTAAATAAATAAAAAATATGTGTGTGAATGGACGGTTAAAAGGTGGAACAGAGAAAGATACACACCTGAGAGGAAGAAAGCAAGGAAGTGGGGCGATGTTGAGGCATCAAGTAGTTCAGGATCAAGAGTATTTTGTGAGCGGAAGAGGTGATAGTATGCAGCGGATCCTGGAATTCCTCTAATCAACTTTCTGGTTTGCAATCCATCGGAAGGCAATTACCAAAACTTTCCAAAGCAAGGCAGTTCAATAAGAGGTGAATCGCGGAGCGATGACTGAATAAAGAGGTTTGGTTAGTATGACAATCAATCGAATCCGTATTAACCAAGCAATCCTACCTGAACATGCTCGTCAAAAGTGTATATGATCGCCCGGACAATGGGTCGTGCATGAACCGAGTGTTCATGAAACCCCGCAAGCTTTTGATCTTCCAAGCCCCATAAACCCCAAGATTGAGGAGACATATTTTCCAACAAAGTCGCTTCCCCTCTGACGCGTCAGCGTACGGCTGCATGACTGCAACGATAGCGACGTTAATCCATGGACGTATGAGTACCGGGAGTTCCTTGATGAACGTTTGCATCTGGGCAAGAGAGGCACGAAGATTCTGTGTATTACCAGGTCAGCCTTTTATACACCCTCACTCAGGGTTTGCTGTAGTAATACCTGGATCAACTCAGCGTTTTGAGCACGCTTCAAATCCGTGTTGGAGATAGTCCTGACCGACCATACTGGACTTAAAGCCACCATCTTTTGTGTCCAACGTTCTGTCTCTATCTCACTATAAACGAGAGCAGCCTGGTATGCGAAATATGAAACAAACAACGTGAACTGGGCAATCATGTTATTTTCCTGAATTATCAACATTGAATGTTCGTTTCTTACAATCACTTGTCTCCTCATTCCTGGCCTGGTGACTTTATCATAGAAGCTTGGAGCTTTCTCTGAGAGTCCAGATGTTTGGGGACCATTTTGGCTTTCTGCTGTATGTTTGGTTCCAAGTTCTTGTAGACGACGTCGTGTTGGCTGCAAGAAAGTCCGCGAAAGTGTTTGGGAGAATTGACGAGTCGCCAGCGGCTGAAACGAGGGGTTATACCGTAAAAAAGAGGGAGGCCTATGCCTCTGGCACCGTAAGAATATAGAAAGCATCGAGATTCAGAAATATAAGGCGTCTTAGCGCGTCGTACGATCGCGTACGAGGCAGCGGGGTACGAGAGCTACAAATCCTTGCCTTGCCGAACATGTAGTGATTATGTAATACACGGCTAATAATAAGTGGCGAGTAGGAAATCGGTAGGGAAAGTCGTCAATCTCAAAATTACGGCAAGGACTTCAAATAAAACGGTCCAGACACTCAGCGAGTATGCTTTAGTTTAGCACATTTGTATAGGTCACTTCGTCATTGCAACGTCCATTGGTTGGAATGAACAGGGATCGGCGTCAGGTGGGCTGGAGCGTTCTCAAGGTTCCATCGTGGAGAGATCGAGGCTAATTCGAGTCTTCCAAAAGGTATGATTGGCCAAGGTCGACTCGGGTGCGCGTAGAATTCACCTCAAGTTGTGTGTGCTTATAACATCGGCAGCGGCAGAAGGAAGGAAGGAAGGAAATTGGATGGAATAAATTTGGCTGAAGCGGAAATGGACGCAAAATGAGCATCTATCTAGACCGTGATACCCAGCAACCAGTAGCTGAGATGGACCGATGCTGTATTCTACAGAGAAAACCGTATCAGAAGTGTTCTGATAAAAGATGAGTGATACTTACTTTGCTTTCATCGGCACGCATCGCAAACAATATCAACAGAGTCTGACCGGTAAATTTCTTGTTTGTTTCCCATCCTGTTCAGAGAGAAAGAGGGACGTTAGTATAATGACGACAGACATATTTAAGACCTTTTACACCTCTGCGAACACTCCGCATCACAATCATGAGGCATTCTGTTGTGCGAATCACTCTTCGAGCAAGTGGAAGAGTGGCAATCAACCTACATAACCATGAGAAAAGTCAGTGAATCCCATTCCCACATAGTAGATGATCCAAGTACAAAATGACCTTCTGTCGATGGGTTGTCGTGGTATGTTGGCAGCGGTATCGGTCGAGGATAACAAGAGTGTAACACATATCGGGATGCAGGATTCCTGTCCTCTCCACCTAGCTGACGAGTTGTTTAAATACCTCGCGTTGTATCACCTATCGTTCTGAGGAAAGGATCTGCAGTCTGTAAAAGTCAGTTCGAGTCCTTGTTTCGTAATCTTTTTGTCCGAGTCAAGTTGCTCATCGGCATGGACAAGGAGATCACAAAGATGGATTTATCGGCGTTGGAATTGTTATCGAGATCTAATAAAGCACAGGAGCAATAAGTAAATCTAAATCAAAATTAAACTTTCCCAAAACCTGATACCAAACATCTGGCAAAGTATTGAGCTAACGCAAATCGAACGGTTTTTAGTCGTTCCAAGGCTTCCTTTTCACCGCGACATCCGAGAACGCGGATCAACACAGATAGATAATCTTCACCAGCACCTTGTGACGACCGAATGAATATCTCTTCGAGCTTTTGGAGGAGGAGGGATGCGTTAGGTGGTGAGAATAGGGAAACGGGCGCTAGTGTGAGGTTTTCGTCAGCACCAATCCGAGAACTTCGGTGTGAATGTGACCTACAGAATTGCAGGAGTTGCACTGTATCACACAGGACGACCGCCCACCAAGACGTTGGTGCCACATCTTCGACAAAGATAGCTTGGAGATCGGCTGCAGCATCACGATATTCCTGTTTGTCCATGAGTTCGTGAAATCTGGCATATCGGACAGCGAATATTAGCCGGTGAACAAAGACCCCTTGTATGGTCGACTGTGTTCGCAATTCTTGAACTGAAGGAGCAATATCGAGTGCATATTGGGTAAACTTTCGGGGACCTGATGAAAGATGAGCCCCATGACCTCAAGTACGGCATGCCTCGCACCGTTAATGATATATTCATCCAGAACTCGATCAACAATACGCGCCAAACCGCGCCAATCTTCAGCAGATGTGCAGTAGGATACTGCCAATCCGTAATCCTTCTCCGAAACGAGGGTTTGTGCGGCAATCTAAGGCAAATACATGAGAAGGAGAAGATGTGGAGTGAAAAGACATACCCGGCACACTGTACGTCTCACATTCTCCCTTCTGTATTCATAGCATGTCTTGTTCACATCCTTCAGAACACCCACAATGTCGCCTGCTCGTATCCGGCTATTTACTTTGAGATCTGAATTTTGTTCGTGCAACTTCAGAGGGACGCGTAATAAGACTTCGTCGGCTCGGTTCTTGCCAACTTCTCGGCAAGAATACATATAGTCAACTGTAACGCGCCATAATGCGGGGTCTGAATGTAGGTAATCTGAGTATGATAGCACATAGTGGTCCCGTATCGACACCCCAGAGCTTTTTTAACAGAGGGTTATAACAGTCGGATTTGGCAAATCGGAAAAATATTACTCACTCTTCGTCGACATGTTTATCTACGAGTTCGATAGTTTCCATAATATCTGCCAAATGGGCGGAAAGCCAACAGTCCAATCGGTGAGCGTGACGCAATGTCTCGGTTGGTTGTCCGGCGAAAAGGGTAGCATGGATCATATCCTCTGGATCGGTTGGATCAGGGGGCATATCACTGATGATTTGGGCGACAACCTCCCTATTCAGAGGGTTAGACTTTACATTTGCATTTTTGGGGAGTGATTTCGAACTCACGGGAGATCCTGTCTTCTCATTCGTGGGTCTACGAATATACCCCAAGCAACACACACCTCCTTCCAGTCTGCACCATTTTCTTCGCAAATTCGTTGTATGACATCCTGTCGGCCTTCTAAGATGCCCACGATATCACTGAGTTTATCCCACCAATTATCAAATTCGTCTGATCGGTCATCCTCGTCGACTCTGTCCAGATCGATGCGCAGTGCCTTGACTTTATCTCCCCATCGACGGGTGGAGTAGGCGAAGTCCCTTTCCGCAGTAAAATTTATTAAACGAGGCTGTGAGTCCACAAGTGGGGCGAGAGTGCTTGTTATTCGTTGAAGGTGATTTGATGGGTGCTGGTCAAGCACACCTAAAAAAAAAAGTGAAGCTTTCGTAAGGCCACGGAGTATGGCTCTGACGAGAATAAATACAGAATAATGTGATTGGGGGCGTGGAAGTCTTACCGAGTCAAATATGGCCAAAACGTTTCATCCTCCCATGGTCTTTCGAGTGCACTCAGATGATCTCCTTCTTCTGTGGACGGTTCGATAAAGTGGGTATTGAGCCACTCCATTAGTTCATCTCCGACAGGTGCCTGTTCATATCCGGGTTCTGGAAGGCACAGTATAACGAACAGAGAAAAGGTCGTATAAAGGCTACGATAATGGTCACTACTGAATTGCAGTGGCTCAGGTCTGGGTATGGGTTGCTACAAAGATATAAATTAAATTATTTCGGCTCAGAGTCATAAGAAATTGCACAAAAGACTAACCGACGCGTGAACCCAACATTCTTTTATAAAATTGACATAATCGATACCCAATTTTCTGATCATCGTGAGCGCTTGTTCCCCTTGAAGCCTGTTCAGGACGCTTCAGATATCAAGATATGGAGGCGTTGTGACGACTGCTAGCTCACCAGTCCGGTTCATGCTTTCCGGCCTCATGTTTAATCAAATTTTGTAAAGCAGCGAAGATGACAAGTGTATCGGTGAGGAACTTGAACGTCTGTGAGCAGAATTGACAATGGAATTGGATAGACGGAATACCAAACGTCTTTCAGAAGATGGAGGGGCGTTCAGACTAGCAGTGTATATGTTTTGATCGTCTTCCGCGGAGCTTCGGTTGGTAGATGAATTCTAGAGAGCCATGGTAAGAAAACATCGTAGTTTCTGTGAATTGGGCTGCACTTGCCGTATTCGTAACGAAAACAGCCAGGGAATTGTCCAAGGGAGATAGCGCAGACGATATGGTTTGGCCTGCAGCAATCAGGTCTTCAAATTTCCCTGCTTCAATCAAAGGTGGAACAAGATTTATGTGGTCTGCCCCAAGCATTGGTATACACGTTCAATGTTCAATGCCTGCCCTGACATCATTAACAGATATTCGACAACATATAATCAGATGAAATGCTGACAATTCAAAGCTTTGAGGTCCAGAATGGTGTGAACGTTTGAACACTTAGGCGTCTTGGTCGAGCTTAATCTGAAGGTGGAAGGTACGACCGCGTCGAGTCCAACCTTGTCTAATTGTTGAATTCGGGCCGCGTGACGCGTGACAGGTGACAGAAATTGGGTCGACCGTTGAACAATGAACGTTAGAACATTAATGAACCTACACATTTTACTTGCCAAAACTCTCACTTGACCCTCACTCTCACTTTGTTTTCATTGCGTCAAAAAGGAAAAATGAATTATCGCTGATCTCAACGGCATTCATGATCTTGTGACCTCATTTTCAGTTTGCCAGTAATCCTTCGATGGCCTTCAATAACCAATTCTGAGGTGACTCGATGGACTCAGAAGTGTTTTACCTGTATCCTGGCTCGAGCTTAATCTTGGACGGTTGGATGAAGGTGCTCTCCGAACTTCGACCGCCTAAACGTCCCCGTGGCTTTGTCGTTGGCAAATAAAATATACCACCTGACGATTCCCAACGCTTTTTGGACACTTTGATAAGCTGGGGCTTATATCTGTTTTGGATGTCTCGAGGCTATCAGACTGCTTTCAAGAATCGACAGCGGTCATATGACTGAAGAAAACTTAACTTTCGCAAAACAATCGAAGGGTATTCTGTCTCTCGTCAGTATACCGCAATACCTGCTTCCAAACAATAGGTTTTTGGCCTTGGCACTTCCTGTCCCGAACTTGGGAATCCCTTGAAGCCTATTCGACAACGACTCTCTGTTTTATACCCTACTTTGCACGTTAATGTACCGTCCAGGAGCAGTTCGATGCCCTTCTATACCTTTCTTATCAGTCATTCTCAGTGGTCACTGTCAAAATGCGCCCTCTTTTTTTTCTTGACCGTGGACGAGCGCGGAGACTTTTGGACGGCGATCTCACGAAGGCCGTCATGCTTCCATCGTTCTATTTCTATGTCTCATTCTCTGGGAATTCACGGTGTGTACCACTGTATTTCAATGTTTGTAATTGTGCTTATGTAAGAGCTTTTGCGAAACATCTCTCGAATATAGCGGGCTTCGCCATGTCTATTTTACGATGGACGACGATCCTGAGTAGACCTGTGACTTGTCTGTACATGATAATCGATATACACTGCCCGGGTTGATATCTGGGGAAATATTTATTGATAAAATGTACATTTTGCGAGATACAGCCTTACAGGTAAAATAATTTCCCGATATAGCAATTTTTAACAGTTCTCGCTATTAATAACCGCATAAAAAACAAAGTAGTCTACAGACAACAGTATCAGTAGCAGCATGACAGGATCTGCTAGGCGGCGATTTTGAAAAGAGGGGAGGAGATTATTCAGTGGTACATGGGACCTAGAGAGAGCGATTAATAGAAATTTAGGTCTAAAGGCTGGAAATGTCTTTTCCAATCACGATTACTTCGAACAAAGGAGATTTAGTTAATAAACCCCAATCAAGAAAAAATATCTTGATGGAGACAAGATTGAGACTCGATCAGCAGGTCAACTAACGACACGAATGTAGTCCAAACTGGTGCCTCATATGAAGAAGAAGAAGCTTGACAGTCTAAGGCCGGTTTGTTTATTAGGGTGCGCGGACATCGCAGGTCAACGTGAGAGTGGATCGCTACAGGGATTCATTGGGGATTCAAGCTCAAGCTCAGACGGACCAGCCTGTAATTTCATATATAGGCTGGTCAGAAGCCTAGATCCTGGGTCATTATGATCGAAAGTTTGTATGGCAAGATAAGCGCGTCGCCTCGGGTACTTCCCACAACCCACGAACGCAGAACCTGGGCCAAACTCCGAAGATCATAGCCAACACTACATGAAGATAAAGAAAGATCATTGATAACTTTATACCAGACAATTCCTTTGTTAATACTAATTATACAAGATGCTATATTAAGTATACATACTTTACACAATTTTCAATCGATTAGGTAGACCATAAACCATCGACGTTCCCCTTCCATCCGTGATAAGGCGAGGGTCACAATTCTTCCGTATCGATCCATATTTCCGAGTCAGTCGTGTCATATGCCTCAACTTCGTCGAGACGGATGAGACGTTTGGCATCCCTGGCTCCACGAACACCTGGTCTGGGGGTAACCATCCATTCGGATGGGTTATTTTTTATGTCCTCGAGAACACCTGCTAGATACAGTTCTCCATCGGTGTCGTGTGCTTGTAAGGATATGTTCCAGCCAAGATAAACACGGTTCATCGTGGTTGAATGACGATCATCAGAGCTATCGTAGTCCGAGTCAGAGCCGTAGAGCTGATCCAATGAATGAAGAGACACGATGATCCCGGATCGATGCGAATACGTGACGTCGAAGTTTTGTATCATTCCGAGATTACAACCACGTCGAAGTAGTTTGAGTGTTTCTTGACTGTCCGCTCGCAAAGTTAGATGAAGGTCATGAGGTCGAATTTGAGCTCTCGGTGGTGCCCAGCGTGGAGGAACTAGCTCTTCGTCACTTTCGTAATCAAGCCCATCTTCGTCCTCGCTTTCTTCGACTTCGCTGTCACTACTTAGATCAAAAGCAGAAAACATACTCGACCCCCCAAACATAGCGTTCTGTTGACGATGGAATAATTCCAGAACGGCTTGAGGTACCTCGTTGTCATCAAGGTCAGAGAAAAATCCGTATTCTTCGGCCGAGTCAGCGTCTTCGGAAGGATCATCACTGGAGGGAAATATCCCTTTCCATGGGTCTTCAGTGTTCGTCTGAGAGGAATCGTCTTCACCTGCCGCCAAGGTAGACAGGCCAGTGGTAGGAACCGTTGTTGCCTTCGCTTTCTGAAGAGCAGAGACAACAGCTTTGACCATAAAAACGGGCACAGGTCGTCTCTTCACGACCGCTCGACACGTGGGACATGACTTTGAGCGCATAAGAATATAGTGGGGATCAGTTAGTTCATCTTCGTCAATGTCGACGTCATCCATGGTCGGTGGTGCTTTCCGAAACCATTCTTGAAGACAAGATAGGCACAGAATGTGACCACAAGGCGACAAACTAAGGCTTGATCAGACAAACAAATGTTCAACCGGGTATTAAAAACTTACACGAAGGGTTTATCAGGAAGATCCATACAAATTTGACATTGAATAGAAGATTCTATAGAGGAGATAAGCTGGAGGATGGAGGGGTCGTTTAACGTAAGTCAGACAAGAAGATTGCCGGTTTGGGGTCACCTGACCTCTTCGTTTTTTTTGTGTCGTTCCTTCAAATCCTTGAGGCCTTGCAGCTCAGATTGTGCGCCTTTAGCGGCCTATTGAAGTTCCATATCAATGACAACCCAACACAAAGCAGTAAAACCGATTCCTACGAAGAGAGCGGCGTTTAACTCGGCTTTTGCTTCTTCCAGTTTCTGATTGAAAGTTCAAATATCAAATATAGGGTATAGGGGATTGCGGAATGACCTTGAGACACCGTTTAGAAGTTTTTCTAGAGTCTTGCAACGCCTCTTTGAGAGATTCAACTTCCTGCTTCATGCGGTCGTATTCCGCGACTGCCAATGACCCTCTAAAAACATCGAGGCGACCTTTGTCGTGCACGTCATGCGAGGGGCGTTTCGAGCTTCCGACTGTTCCTCTCCTGTGAGATGGAGGTATATTAAGGTCATGATCGAGGTGGGGTAGGCGTGCCGTAGCATCGAAAACGCGCGCGTCGTGCTGCTGGGTTGACGAGGTCCCCAAAGATTTAGAATATCGGTTTTCGTGCCTGTCAGATGAACCGACATGACTCAGTGACTTCTCCGCGAGTGCACGAGACTGCATTGGTATCGTTGAAATGGGAAGAGGTTTATCTTTAGGGACAAGCATTGGACGAGCCTCCCGCGAAGAGTAAAGGGAAGACCGCGGAGAAGGGGACCTTTGGATATGGACTCCGTCATATGGATGGGTGGTGGACGATTTGGTATTCTGCATCAGGTGAGCTACCCTGTTCCTAATAGCTTCGCTTCCAGACAGTGTACGTGTCCTCGAAGTGGTAGCCCCGTGGCCGTTGTGTCTCACAGCGCCGTCCATAGTCCCTTGGATACGACGATTTCACTTCAGCAGGAGTCGGGATTTTTTGTGAGAGAAAACTCGGTAGATTCGAGATTCAATAGCAAGCCAGAGGAGCGAGGACTCGTCAAAGGATAACCACTTCGAGGCACTGGGACAAGTAATGTTCAAGGAATGAAAGACAAGTTGTGGGCTGTTCTCGGTTAGGGGCTTGGGAAAGAAAGGGTCGCTGTGACGCTCAATTCCTTATCTTCCGGTCACGTCACTCCAGACGAAGATAAGATTAACGCGGTAAAATCAAATCAACGGCCGAAGAGGTCAACCTCATTTCAAAAAATTATATTCAATCCGAACTTGACTCATAACCACCACAATCTCAGCTCCCTAACCATCCCAAAATGCCCGCAGCCTCAGGTCGAGTTCTCCTTGCTTATTCCGGAGGATTGGGTGAGTCCGATCTGTGAAACCGTCCGTACTGTTTCTGAAAAAGGGTACCCAAAAGATACCTCATGTATCCTTGCCTGGTTGATTGAGCAGGGATACGAAGTCTATGCCTTCATGGCTGATGTTGGTCAAGAGGAGGTCCGATTTTATTCCTGTTGTTTTTTTTTCTGTGAACTTCCCATTGACAGGAGTTTTTTGCCAAACCAGGACTTCGAAGCTGCGCGCGCAAAAGCTCTTAAAGTTGGTGCCAAGAAGTTCTTCCTCGAGGTGAATTTTTTTAGATCCTACATCTGCAGGAAATAGTGATTGTTTAACATCGTTCAATTAGGATTTGAAACGCGAGTTCGTGACTGAACTCATCTATCCTGCTGTTCAAGCCAACTGCATCTACGAGGTCTGACTTTTCTCAAATTCTCAAACAACTATCGATCGATTTATTCATGCAAATATAGAACGTTTACCTTCTTGGTACTTCTCTCGCTCGCCCAGTCATTGCCCGTGGCATGATTGCAGTTGCTGAGAGGGAAGGATGCGAGCAAGTCTCATTTCGTATCTTTATTAGGCTACCAATTCACTGATCTTTTTGTTTCCTCAGTTTCGTCTCTCACGGATGCACAGGAAAAGGAAATGATCAAGTTCGATTTGAGCTTGCTTTCTATGGACTCAAGCCCGACATCAAAGTCATCGCTCCATGGCGCATTCCTGGTCAGACAGACTTATCTCATCGATATCAGACCCTGACTTTTTTTTCTCAGAATTCTACAACCGCTTCCCTGGCCGTCAAGCTCTCCTCACCTACGCTGAGCAACAAGGGATTCCCGTCGTCCAAACCGCTGCTAAGCCATGGTCGACCGATGAGAACTTGTTCCACATCTCATACGAGGCCGGAATCCTCGAGGATCCCAACACCACCCCTCCCACCGACATGTGGAAACTGACCACCGCCCCCGAGGACGCCCCCACCGAACCCGAACGTATCACAATCGAATTCAAAGGCGGTCTCCCCGTCCGAGTCGTCGCCGGTTCCAAGGAATACACTGACGGCGTCGAGATTTTCCTCGCCCTCAACGCTCTCGGCAGGAAACACGGTGTCGGAAGGATCGATATCGTTGAGAACCGATTCATCGGTGTCAAGTCCCGTGGATGCTACGAATCCCCCGGTGCCACCATCCTCCGTGTCGCCCACGTCGACCTTGAGGGTCTTACTCTCGACAGGAACGTCCGCGCTCTCCGAGACCAGTTTACTACAATCGAGTTCAGCCGAATCCTGTACAACGGTCACTTCTTCACCCCCGAGCGTGAATTTATCACGAGCTCCATCCCTACCAGCCAGAGGACCGTCAACGGCTTGGTCAGGTTGAAGCTTTACAAGGGTAACGTCGTCGTCGAAGGTCGCGAGAGCTCTGAGGTTTGTTTCAGATATCATTTATCTGGTGATAACTTTGAGCTAACGATCATCTAGGGTCTCTATGACGAGCAACAGTCTTCCATGGACGAACTTGGTGGATTCGAGCCAACCGACACCACAGGCTTCATCGCCATCGAGTCCATCCGCATCAAAAAGTAAGTTTTAGCATAATAAGACCATGGTCATTCTCTGACATTTTAAAAAAAAAAAAAAACAGATGGGCCCAGGCTAACATCCGCAAGGGTCAGGCTGGAGTCACTCCTAAGGATGTCTATGGCAGCCGAAGCTGAAGGATGGAAACTCTAAAAGATACTAACAACACTTCAAAACAAATGTTCAGTTCTGTGACGCGCTTCTAATTTTGTCTTGTACATATCCACAGATGGACAAGAATTATACAAATGTAATAGTATGTAGTGGAGTTTGTAATTAGACGAGAGAAAGAATTATCTTCCAGTATCATATCGTCTAATCTAAGGTCTACCCGTAAGTGACGTATGGGACGACTTGCGAAGTGGGTTTTGGATGGAAGGCTGACGCAGCTCGGCCATAAAGCAGCGAAAAGCAAGTTTTTGAGCCATAGTAGTGGGCAGCAAAGCCAAAGTTGATGAGTGTCGTGGGTTTTCATTGAACGTCCTCATACGGTCAACATATAAGCCGAGTAAGGATGGTGCTAGGGAACCTTGGGCTTGAAGTTGAGAGGCGTCCCGTAGGCGAGGAAAGGACGGCAGCGTAGAAGAAACGACTCTATCCGTGAGGGTTGTTCCTGCCAATGAAAGCAGCGTTGTTCAGGACGAACGTCAAGAGCACTCGTCGGATCACTCTCATCGTTTGCTCGTGTGAGGGGTGGTGGTGACCGGAAGACCTTCACGCCCTCGTCCGAGTCTGGGTCGTTTGCTCGTGTCAGGGGTGGGTCGTCGGTTCATGAGAGGGATGGACTTGACTCTGAGCAAGTTACCACTCAAACACGCTTCTCGAGGAATGACGCCGTCCGAATTACCAGAAGCCAGAACAAAGTTTCTGGGGTTCATGAAGAACGTCACGCCCAGCTGGAAAGCCCGTTCCGCATCGACAACAACACAGAGACAGACCTGGTTGACGATAGGGACATTAGAATCTGCGATGAACAGAGAATCAGTAAACCAACGACGCCTCTTATCATGCTCATGCACTGACCGTTCCAAGAGGAAGATTCCACTGAGCGATATAGGCGTATGCCACGTGTTTTCCCTTGGTTAATACCATATTTCTCTGAGAAGGAGAGGAACATCAGAGGAAAGCTCAAAGCATGAATAAGGCGGATATTTACCTATCTTGTCGGATTCCGTTTCGTGGCCTATGTAGAAGAGCGTTTTCAGTCTGCTCATAGTGAACACTCTTTGGTTCTTGTTATCGACTCCCTGAAAAAAAATTTTTTTAGACTTCAACAAATGAAAAACGGCATCGATCAGAAGTTTGCCTTACATTTAACAGGCTTTCCCCTCTCGCCCGGATCCACAAAACTTCTCGACTCTGCCCATCGACAAATTCAGGAAATTGGGCCAACTCAAAGCGTCGCATCGTGTCTTTATTACACAGATCGATGAAGTTTGAGGCTTCGAAAGACCTGAAGACCTTATGGCATTGCAGCTGTAGTTCATAAGTGCACGAAGACTTTCATAAAAGAAATTTCACGATACTCACAACGGCGGACAAACGGAAGAACCCATCTGGAAAAACTTTCAATCCCATTTCCGGAGCAGAACGGCGAAGGACCGAATCTAATATTTGGTAAAACTCTGCAGGGTGTTCGGAAAGAGATTCAAGCCTGTCTTCTTCCCATGTAGATTTGATATTCGGTTGGTATGTATCGAGTTGGCGTACAGGATGAGGTGCAACCCCGGGTGGCTGTGGGTGATGAGAAAGCCATTCTTGTTTCTTATTCACGTATTTCTTTAAAAAGAACGAGGAAGGGGGAATGACGCGCGGGATAGGCGGGAGAGGGCTTTCCTCCGAAGGTACCAGGATACGCCTTCTTCGTGGCCCACTTTCTTGTTCCATTATTTCTCGTTCCTTGGATATGTTCCTGATACCATTAATGTTGTACACCATTGGAATCGTCGCTTTGAGCCGTCGAGCGTGAACGTGGGCAATGGTCAGTCTCCCGACTTGCATTGCGGGGGCCCAAAATTATCCGCTTGCTTCTCGGGCGTTGTAGGAAAGCGTACGTTCTTTTCTATGAAGAAAAGGAGCAAAGACGACGAGGTTTATGAGTTGCCGACATGCGGACCTACTCAGAGGACGGGTTGTGAGTGCTGTCCAGGGAGCTTTTTCCGACTCGGACTTGAAAAAGTTCAAAACAAAATTTGGTGACGGCGCGATGGTGTAAAGCCATCACGTGATATCCTTCCTCGCTCAACGCTGACGTAATCACACTCCCATTATTGGTCGACGGTCGGGCCCAATGGATATTGATTTCTTCCTCATGATGAACTTGTTTAGAACGCAGAAAAAGATCATAACCTTGACCTCCAAAATATCAAGATAAATACATTACAGTAATTTATACATGCCCATAGTAGAACACTACATTTTCTAACTATCACCCCCAAATCTCATTCTGAATTATTCCCCATTCTCTCTTCGTTGAACCTCAGGGAAAAGAATCCAGGTCTAAATTTTATGAATCTAGGTAACTCGTGCTCTTTTCGTCTCTTTTCGTCCATTCGCAGGAGCGTCCTTCTGAGGGCTAATTCCAGGAGTCGAGGATCGAGTGTTATACCCAGAGTTCGTAGTGCTCCCAGGTATCGATTTCGAGATACCTAATTTGCGTTGCAAGAGCGAGAGCCACTTCCCGCCTTCAGCTCCATCGAAGAGCCACACATGGCTGATATCATGGATCATGGATCATGAGGGAGAGAGAGGGGGTAAGAAGACAACGATCATTCAGTTAGTTGTCCATGAATAGATAAGATAAAGAGAAGCAAAGGAGCAGACATACCTTTCCCCGACTCGTTCAGGAGGGTGAAGTGTCGGCAGATCGCTATCGTCAGCTGACGCCCTCTTCTTCAAGTTCCCTCGTGGAGGTTGTAACCTCGTAGTGGAAGGATTCGCGGGCGTCGTTGGTACAATCTCTGTTGGGGGAGGCAGATCCCATTCGAGCTCCTTGCATAAGTGCTGTACGATGCAGTCCGCATTGCCTAAAAGGACGATCTAGAAGTTCAGAATGCGGAGTCAGCTGGCCTGCTGTCGCTCAATGGAGGAGGAGAAAGGAGGTTGAAAGGATCCGACGTACATCAGGATTTATGTGTCGTATAGGTGTTTTGTTGATAAGTATCTGGCGTCTAGATTGAGTATTCATCTATAGTAAAGTAGACACCAGCGCGGTTACCTGTGGTATTGAGTGAGGTAGATGCGCTTGCGATACGAATCAGTGATTCTCTATCTCAAAGTGATTTGCATGGGAGACTCACAAACGATCTCGGCCACAGGTGAAACTTTCAAGGAAGTGCCAATTATAAGGAGCAAATCCACTTTCCAACGATCCTCGGCCAACGAATGATCAAAGGAATCAGTTAATTTTTCACCGAAGAACGTGATATCTGGCTATGTGTACGGTTTAAAAACACAGTCAGCAACAACGGAACGACATGAGAAAAGAAAAGAAAAAATCACTTTCATAATGCCTGGAGGGTACTCAGGTGCGTCGCTTTCATCCTCCACGTCACTGTCCCATTGACCTTTCGCTTGTTTCTTGCTCAGCTTGGTTTTGCGTCGTATAGGTGCAGTAGTGGCAGTATTGCAAATTTTGCAGAGCGGTACTCTATGGCTCAAGATATCAGCTTCGATATCTGAGCCCGCCACTCGTTGTCGGCATTGAATACAGCTAGCCGTTGCAAAGGACCCATGGCACTGAAGAACTTTTTTCACGCCGGCTAGCGTTTCTAGAGTATCAATGTTTTGTGTATAATTCTGTATTTTTGGAACTTTGTCGGTGAGCGGATGACGAAAAGATTTGGATTGGAAAATACCCTAAGAAGCTGTCATATAAATAGAAAGATCGGTGAGAAGTTGAGAGATAAGTATAGTCTTAATGACGATGATAATTACCTTTCCCCGGTCTTCTACTTGCTTTATGAAACGATGACATGGTGAAGGAACAAAATTTGACGGATATATCTGACTGTGATGTATCAGCTTCCAACACCACCTCGGCAACGGCAATGGGGCAAGAAAAATTTACCTAGCAAAAGAGCTACATACAGTTAGTAAAATCGTCAAACGCAGACATTGAACGGGCTTACTAGAAAACTATTCGAACGACCGAAATTCTATCCTTTAGATAATATTCCGAAAAGTGGAAAACGACTTTACCAGAAGGGTTTTCTTTGAAGTAGTTAATATCAAACCTGTATTTTCGTCAACCGGAAGCCAAGAAGAAAACCTGAGTGAAAAATAGCTGACATCTGCTGAGGGTCATCTAATTCATATTCTCCTTTATTTTTCAGAGATGCGTATAGGCCGTCGCGTGAACGAAAATCAGGAATACCGCAAGATACACCTGAAAACAACATATGAACAACAGACAGTATACTAGAGTTACAGTATACTTACTGATACCAGCACCAGTAAGGATAAGAATTCGTTGTGATTTTCTGATGAGATCGACGGCGTCTGAGATAGTATTATACTGAGGAAGTTTATCTCGATTACGCAGTCTAATAAAGGTACATCAATCCAAAAGAAAGGTTTCAGCAAGGATTTAGTGACGTACTGGTGGGACATTGCCACCCGAAGGAAATACAGCATTGTCTGCGGTCGGCGATTTTGGAGTTCTGGGCACTGATTGAACGAACCCGTTAATGGACTTTCGGTCTTCACGGAAAAACTTGTACCAATTGGATGTCAAATGCTTCCAAAAGCCGGAGAATGGGGATGTTTTGTGTCTTGACATATTCATCAATAAAGGCGGAAGAGCCTATTGGAGGCGTGGTTCGGTCTTATTCCTATGAATAGATGCATAAGATGGACTAACCCCTCTCTTTAAGGAGGTGAATCATCTCCTTCACTTCCTGTTTACTCCAGGTCTGTTTTGCTATGGAGAAACAAAATTTTATCTAAGTATGCAAATGCGATGAACACGGCAGAAAAATATGGAAAACCTTGAGTTTGGGCGTTGTCTGAGAGACCCAGAAAAGATTGGAAAATCTCCTGGCTGTCTCCCTCATGGGAATCGTGGTCCTCGTCCACGTGTATTTCAGAGAGAGGGTCAGAATTGTCGTTGTTGTCGTCATCATGGTCGATGAGGACGGAAATGATGTCTTCTATAGTTTCTGCATCTACATCAACGTCCTCGGACGCCTCAAGAAAGACTTGGACTTGGCGGGCCAGAATTTCATTGTCGACAGTAGGTATGGGGTGATTTTGGGAGGACAACGGGTCTCGATGATCAGATTGATGGACGACACTTTCGGAGTCCAGGGTAACTGATACACCACCAGGATCTGAGGTAAGGTGAGCGATGCCAAGTTCGCCATCGGGAAGGGTGCAGTAGACAGGACACACTCATGTTAAATGGAGATCCGGCAGATTCGCGAGCAACGCGGTGAAGCTGTGATAGCTAAAGAGAGGAAAACGAGAGAAATGACGAGTAGCTACTTAGAGAAAGCGGAACGGGGTCGAATGAATTCTGGACGAGAGATTCGGACATTCCGCAAAGGGGCACAAATCAAACACCGACCGCTGTGCCGGACCGGCAGATCCCGATTCATTCTCGAATCTGTTTCTTCTCCAAGCCATGCTGTTGGCTGTAGCAACCCATGTCCCATACACTTCAAAAAGCAGTGAGTTTCTCTGCACTGTAATCTAATTCCCATTCTTACCTGCAAGTCGCGAAGAAGCCCGGGTCTGCATCTCCTCCAGAACCTGTCCGGTCGACCATTGACACACCGACTTCACCGACTTATCTCGCTATCCTAGTCTGACCAAAGGTCCGCCCGCCCATCCCTGATTATGACATCCTGATTGGGGCTAACAATCACCGATCTTTAGGCCAGCAAGCGCGGAGGCGACACGCCTGGAAGGACATTTTATAATAATAACCGCTTATAAGATGGATTCCTCTGTCTCCTTAACTTTTACAAGTCTTCCAAAGCATAAGATGCCTTCTTTCGACTCCTATAACGCAAAGACCACCAGCATTAGCGTAAGCATCTCTTCCATGCCTCACTCAAAGCACTTACCTACCATGTCTTCATGAAGTACCCATGGCCAACAGAGGTCACTGGCATCGAACGTATTGCCCTCTCTGCCCAGGGCGACCTTCAACGTGTACTCAGGTATGCTTCACACATCACTCTGAGGTCCTTTGCTCATTTGTTTATTTTACGCCACATAGCGCGTTCTTCGCCCGACCAATTGTGATTGCCCTTGTCTATTCCGAGACAACGCGCCAGAAGGGCCTCCAGTCGCCGGCAGAGACCATCCAAAGTCCTACCGAAGCCATCATCGCTGCCGTCTCTCCCGAATCACCCATCACCCAGACCCGCCAGGTCCACCTCCAATGTGCAGGCAAGATCGTCTGCACCGCCACGTCCACCGTTCGAATCACCTCTCCAGAATGTGCCCGTCTTTTCCTCCAGGAAAAGTATGCCATTGGTCAAATGTTCAGGCGACTTGAAAAGGTGCCCGCGTTCGAACTCCTTTCAGTCGGTCTTGGTTCCGTGAAGGACAATGAAAAGCAAACTCCTTCCAGCTTTACCGTCGGCAAGGACGAAGCCGGACAACTCTGGAGGAAGTATACCCTCGTCATCCCGCATTTCGAATGCGAGATCTTGGAGGTCTTCCCTTCGCGGGAGATGTTCGTTCACGGCGACAAGTGGCTGACGTCCTCCGATAATCTCGAGTCCGTTCCAGAACTCCGCAACGCCCTCACGATGAAGTCGGCCAGTTCCCCATCCACGTTTAAACAGAGCCTCAGCCTCGTTTTCACTGTCGGTTTCATCCTCGTATTTTTCTTCGAAGTCGCTCTCTACACAGGCAACGGGCGATCTAGATTCTGCTGAGGCGCCTTATCGCCTCCCACATTCCTTCCATTTCCACCCTCCTTATGTCTGCCATTCTTCTTGGACTATGACACGTGCTGGATACTCCTCCTTTCCTTCAATTAGATTCATCGCTATCCCCTCAATTGGTTCTGCCCACCGTTGGGTCCATCATTATACCCCAACAAGCAAACGTGTGTTCATCAACTACATAAGCTTTCATACCCCATCTTTTCTCCATGCACCTGTCCAGTTTATTCCACCTCGCATCATCTAGACTAGAAACCATTCCACTCGTTTTATTATTTTGTTATCCATCGCATCGCTATTCTTAAACAATCTGCATTGAAAAAGCAAATTATCATTCTCTTTGCGCCAAACGGGTACCGCCAAGTAAGCTGCAGACGTCTGATTGTTGGAATAAAATCCCCAAGATACGATTCCTGAAACATGTACAAATCACAGGACATAACCATCAACTCAAGCACACTTTCGGCCCCCTCTGGGCCAAGCTAGAAATCGACAGTTACACACTATACACACAAACTTAGTACTACACTTTGATTAAAACCCACTCACGATTCTGATGCTGATATTGATACGGGCGTTACGAAAATACCCTTTAGTCTACGCCCTTGATTGATAAGAAAACGGCCTTCAAAGGGATGATAAGAAAGTCCTGGAGTACTCGCACAAAACTTGTGTAGAATAGGCATAACCGCCCATTCCAATTATCTCAAAATTCGTATAGCTCAGGCTAGGGAGGTGAACCAATAATGACACCGAGTAAAGTTGCTATTGCCCGCAACCTAATTTCCTCCGCAAATCGGACAGATAATATCCAAGAGTATCATGAAGACCCCACCGTCCAACCGATAAACTCGGAAAAAAAAAATGTGAGGACACACACAATGTCAGAAAATTATGATTACAACACACCTGTACATGTCAGCGCTCATCAAACCATCATACACATAATTGATTACGCCCACGGGCATACATTGTTTTGAACGAAAATGACATTGTCATAATGGTCCGTAAGATCAAATGTCACCGCAAATGTTATGAAAGACCATGATACACAGAAAACACTGGCATCAGATTTGACTCTCCAGCTGTCCTGAGTCTCTATTGCACTCGGGGTACGCATGCCGTGCGTGCCGGTGTTTTTTTGTTCCTTTTATTCAACTCAAACAACACGAGCGCCTATAAATAAAACAAAAAAATCTTCTCCAATTCACGTCAAAAAATGATGCAATATCCAAAAAAAAAACATTGAACGACTAAAAGTTTGCCACTCTGGTTCGCTTTCCTGAGGAGCTCGACGCATCTAGCTTTATGCCGTTAGTATGTACTATGAACGGATATTCGTGTGCGGATAATATAAGAGTAACTCGGCCCTTTCCTGTCCTTCTGTGTCTCAAGGGCTTTCTTGAAGTAGTTTAGAACGAGCAATACGGGTGTGTTCACTCTCGGCTGAATGCCCATTGGCATCTGGCATCATGACGTTTATCCGGCCAAATCCGATTGTTGGCGCCTAACGATCTGTCAACTTCAGGTAAACAGATAAACATTGAGAGACTTGTGGTTATTTTGATAACTCATCACCAGTGCAAAGGTTTTGAGATAGCCTGTTCTATGAATTTATATTCTTTTCTGCATAATTTTGGTGACAAGGAAACAAACGATTGCACTGTTGTGCCCTCTCGACGCGAGCCTGATCATGTCAGCTCACTGTAATATGGAAAGATGGAAAATGAAAACGGGTGACATGTACGTACTGAATAGAATATGTCAGACGCTTGGGTGTCAATGCATCGGCACATTGTCATTGGAGGCCATAGAGACCCACTTGTCCTGGAAAACAAAAATAATCAGTTTATACAAGTTTGAGAGTAAGGGGGAGTGTATATCAGGGTGCGATTGCAGTTGCGGCTGCGGCTGCAATTCTTCCGTGGATCCAAATAAAATCGGGTCATGAAGAGCTCGAACTGACGCAAGGATAGCCAAATGGACCCAATGGGGCGTCCCGCAGTGGGTTCCCCATTCTTCAGTTCTAAGTAGAGGGATAACAAGTTGTTGCCACATATCAAGATTGGGTCAAGGTATGGTCAAGGTCGGCGAGTCGCTCATCCAGCTGATATCGAGACAGCATTTCAAGCCTATATGTCCCAGGTAGTAACCGCAGTTCTGAATAAGACAGAATGACAAGGGCAAGTTCAAGGCAAGTTGCAGAATATTAATCTCGTTGGCTGAAACCCAATCACGTGGCCTCAGAATAAACGCCCACTGGTGAACTTGACTGGCCAAGGTTAGGCGCCTTTCATGTTCGAAAGCGTAGCCCTACATCGGTGACAGCTAGATCGCCAGAAATATCAACTGTAGCCTCTATATTTCGGGTGAAGTTTCTGTAGAAAGGTAACGGCCGGCACCAGGATGATGGAATATTTATCCTCGAGTCTCAACAGCGAAGAGGAATTGAGAGGTCCAGTGCATTTTTTCTTCAAAAAAAAAAAAAAAAAAAGGAATGAGCTAAACAGTCCTAAAGAGTATAAATTCGGTCCATTACATTGCCTATGACATACTACATGGGTCAGAGAGATAAATCAAAATAACAAATCAAGAAATACAGATTACAACAACGTCAGAGGTCGAATTCTATCATCGAGATAAACCAAGTGCATCCAAGAGACAAATCTAGATTATGTAACAGATTATTATAAGAGAGTTAGAGAGATTGATGTGCCTGAGCGAGTGGAATTGAGGATAGGTTCAGGAGAGCAGGAAGTGGAGGGTGTCGGTGAACAAGGAGATCCAGTCGTTTCCAAAAGTCTTCAATCAACGCAGAAGAGTCTGACGGCCACGAGAAAGCGCCAAGACAAGATTTGAGCCAGGAAACCAGGACATCAGCCCATTCTCGGGCGGACAGTCAATCCGCCGTCCCAAGTGCCAACGCTCCAGCCTTCCTCGACAAGTGCTTTCTGAACGGCAGGTTTCAAAACACCGACTTTGTTCAAGGAATGGGTGCCACGGCCAGTGATTATCTTCAACGGTTTTGCTTTGGACACAGCAACATCATGTTACACAGAACAACACAAAATGGAGTAACAGAGAAAGGAAAAACGGAAGCGCTGAGTAAGAAGAGCAGACGGATGAAACTAACATATCTCACCTTGTGAAATGGAATAAGATTCGTTTTTTAGAATTTCCTTCACAATGACAATGGCTTCAGCAACGGTTGTGCCGTGAAGATCAATTGCATTTTGATTTTGAGACTTTGACCTTGTTCACATTGTAAGCGGACGTGATACGCGAGATGGCCATAGGAATACCGGTACCTTTTCTGCAGAACCATATCGCGTGCCGCATTCAATTGTTCCTGTCGGGCAATTTCTTGAAATTCTCTTGCCTAAAAATCTGTTAACAGATAGGAATAGAAACATACAAAAGGAAGAAAATCACCCTCTCAGCAAAGTAAAAGGCAATTTCTCCCCCTCGTGACTTCGAATTTCCGCGTTGCCACATCCGGGCTGCCTCTCGCAGAGCTTCTCTACGTTTGTGCATTGTTTCACTCATTCGCTGTCTAAACTCTCCATTGTCAGAAGTGGATGAACCTTTCGACCCAGCAGCGCGATGTGTCTTGTTTCCGTTGACATCACGAGTGTAGGCGGGTATGTGGTGTGCCAACGGATGTGCTTCACGGACCCTGGGCTTACGATGTGGAATAGCTTGCCACTGGAATGGACTTGGCTTGTTGCCCGAGGGGGTTGATGATGGAGGTTTTAGCTTGACTCTAGATACTCGAGGAGGTTGAACAGGCGGAGGCCCAGATGGTAGAGTTGTCCGTGTCGGTGACGTACTGGGCTTGCTGTCCGCCCATGTTTCCGTCTCCTGGGAATGGTAAAGACCCAGATCAGAGTTGGTGTCCAAATCACGGAGGACGTTGACAAGATCCAAAGCTTGGTCACCCTCTCCCTGAGTTACAGCGACAGCAAGTTGAACATCGGATATTATTCGGGAACGTCGATCCATGTCGCTTTCTTCGTAGTCGTATTCTGGTAAGACAACATCAAGGATATTGTACAAGATTGTTGTATGCTGATTAGAATTTGCGTCGGAAGAATTAGACAACGAGGCAAGGGCTGCTCGCAGGGCATCGTACGACCGACCATATTTCGGGGAATGGAAGAAGGACAGGAAAAGAGAGGGAGGATTAGGAGGTAACAAAGTCGCAAGGTGATCTGATAGAGACGTTAATTGCGTCCAAGGGTCGGCAGCAACATCTTTTGGCGGGTGTTTTGTGGGCAATCCTGTCCTCCTGAGAGATGAATTGGGATGCGAATGTAGATGATGTTGTTGTCGAATGTCGGCCAACGCTATTTTCTTGGGACGAGGATGGATCTTTCTCTTTTCAGGCTTAGATCGCGGTTGCCTTTTGGTACCGATTGTCTCCCAATCTCCTTCCTCTTCCACGGCATCCGCAAAACCATCCTTTTCCTCTAATCCATCCCATCCCCTCTCCTCCATCTCCCGGATAGACTCCTCCGTCAAGATATTGGCAACTATGTCCCACATATCGATGTCAGTTTTTCCAGATTCTTCCAAGGCTTCCGCTAATCTCGCCGTTGAGACCTCGGGCAAAGCTGCCTGTAAAAATCCCAAGGGCGATCCAAAGGATTGCATCGATGATATCGACGATCCTGAGCTGCCTGTGGTGAGTGATCCGGAGGCTTCAGCACCAATTTCGGGCGTTGTCCAACTAGATATAGTTTCATCGTGGTGAGAGTCCAAATGAATGTCTGACAGCTCTGAATCCTGTGCCTCTTGGGCGTGGAGTGAAAGCTCATTGAGCGTGGTTCGGAGAAAATCGATTTGGTCCTGAGTGGGTGTTACAGAATTGCCTTCAATGTCTGATTCAATTTCCACCAGCAACGCCGCTAATAAAGAGGAGTCGAGAGTCGGACAGAATTCTTTCTGTCAGGGTTGGGCGACAAGGGCTCCTTGAATATGGGCTTTACGCGAGAAGGGCCTTCAGAAATACCTCCAAAGAATTGAAAAGGGTTGTCCTTGTTGATGGTGTAGACATTGTGTGGATAGTTTGATGGTTTGAAAAAGAAAAAAGATGGAGATCGTTGAGGTTCTAGAAAACCTTTATAAGATCCCGTAGTACAACAGTACAATGACTGGAACTGATTAGAACCCAATCAAAAACGCGACAATCACAGACCTGGACGCCAAGACCACGTTTACAAGGAGTCACATGATCGTGAGATACTCGTTCCTTACAATGATTCAACCGCTTGAGTGACCAAGGCAACTCTCTCTACTAATCCCCTAGGCTCTTGTTTTCTTTTCGTCTATAAAGTCCATCCAAAGAACGATATCATGTTGTTCTACATCTCCCTGGTGGCTTTCTTGTCCTTGCTGGTCATGTGTAAGTAGCTACATATTCTTGAATCTTCAATAATTTACAATCATCCAACAGTGACATATCGATATCGTACTTTCATTACCCCACACCTTCCTCAGCGCATTAGGTCCCTGTTCCCGAAATTCAGCAATTATACGCCACTTTCGACATTCTCTGAACAAGTTGGACTAGGGCTGACCTCGACCGACTTTGACATTGAGGCCAATATCCGAGATAATGACTCGCGGACAGGCTTAGATGAACGAGGCACGCAAGAGGTGCTGGAAATCATGAGGCGCGAGCGTGTCAAGTAATCTTCAAAATACCATCAGTTCTCCTTATTTTCGCTCATAAAATCCTTCATATAGCTTTGATCAAGCCAGGCTCATTCGACAGAATCGCATTTTGGCAGCTAATGGCATCGATCCGTCAGGTCTGGCTGCCTTGTTTCCTGTGCGCGAACTTTGTATTGACTTTTCGATCATTAGGAATGCCCTTGGACTCTAAGGCTGTTACACGTCTGTAACCCTGATGACTTTTTCTCTTTCTTTCTCTTTCTTTCTCAACCTCGATGGATTTCACTTCGGCATCCAGGATCGTTATCTGGGCGATGGAAACCCGATTACTTCCGCTTTCCCTCACATTGTTTTTGCGCTCATCCTCATACACCTCCCTTCCTTCATCTCCATGTAACTCTTTAGCCCCGCGGACTCAGATTATGCTGTAGTATCCCCTTGTATCCATATTTCACCAATATACTAATATCATCCCTACGTGGAAAAGTCTTTCGCAGGCCCTCTTATCAAATCGCGTGAAAACTTGCTTATTTGTTTTGAGTAAGTCCTAACCATGCTAGCGGAGGCCAGAAGACTACGTGTTTCTAGGTTCCCGGCTGGCACTGGAACCCGGACGAGGCTATGCCACTCTTCACACAAGAGTCATGATCAGGTGATTCCACCAAGGCTGGAATACTAAATACTATTTCTCCAGGTTTACTGCAATTGTCCTGCTGAAGATGAAGCTTGCAGGAGTGCAAGAAAGTCATATACACGGTGCACAAGCAGACATCGTTGGACAAGGTTGAGTCCCTCTGATTTTCAATTTTGACATTAGTTGAAGTGAATTGTATATCCAGGCTTTACAGAAATCTTTTCTCCAATTATCTCAAAATTTATGTTTCGCGGACCTGCGCCACACGCTGGATGGGCTTGTGCGCGCTTGCTTCGCCGATGACTATGATTATAAGAAAGGGTCAGAAATTCTTGTCACACTGTTCAAAGATCTGTCTGATTAGCTTTTGTCTCTTAGCCAGGGCAACAGAGGTTCACTAAAGATATGACTTACATATCACCGCCATTTCTGTTTGGAGCTCGGCCTACTAAACATCCCATACGATCCCACGACTTGTAATGTCGACTGCCAGCGTAGATTCGTACCCTTGGATATGTCCATTCAGCTTCATCAGATAAGATTGTCAAGCTCCCAATCAAAGTATGTCATTTTTCCCCCGCAGAAAAATCCGAACCTCACTGAAGATCCAAATGAAGCAACGACTTGCGTTTTGCAGCCTGTCAATCAATGGGCGGCATTGTTGTGTTTTCATTGGCACAAGAGGACACGGCGGACAAGTTCAGGCCGCCCTGACTTCGCTCTCTAATTGGTTATCCTTAGAGTCAACCAATGATATGCTCTGTGCGGGAAGGGAATATGACCCAACACGGACCTGGACTATCTTTCGCCATCATGCCAGGCTCAACCGCCTTATGTCTATTCATCTTTGTAAAGCGTGGCAATACGAAAGTCTAATCTTCTATACTGGGTACAGAAGTCGGACATCGTCCATTGGGTTGGGTCAGTGCTCTTGGACCCCTCAACGCCGTTTTTGAGCCACCGCCGTCGATATCGTGTGTATGACAAGTCTCTCCTTCAGCCACCGCAAACTCTCACTGTTTTTCCCATTTGCTTGTGTCTTCTTCGTCTTTTTAGATTTACATTGACCTTCTGCGTCTTTGTCGGAATTCGTCGGGGTTGTATCTGGAGGGGGTTTATTCTCGCTGGCCCTTGACTCTTGCCGACGTGATAATGTTCAATGATGCTTCCATTACTGTGAATGGAGGTCCCCAAGGGACAAATTTCCTCGTTCAGAATACACCTTGAACCAAGATTCACCATATACAGCACTCTGGTTGAGTATCAATGCCACTTTTCGTGGAGATCAACTTTCTCTTCATACTCCGTCCATTCTCGCATGGCCTATTTCTATGCCGCGCAAAATCTGGAGCACATACATCAGGTCATTATCTGCTACATGCGCAAATACTTTGATGGACTCCTGGAGGACGTCGGTGATGCGGACCGACGCTAGGCCAGACTACCAAACCGATTGACGCTAGATATGCGAGTTCTCTCTCGCTGTCGCTATCGGACGAACACTTCCGAACTTATGCTATTCAGTATATAAGACGGGGTATTGAGGTACTTGTCATAATTTTTCTGATATCTGATCGGCGATGACATACTACTTATGTATGCAAAACAGCTTTGGCATATCACAAGCATAACATCATCATCCCCAAAGCCCAAATTTAACCCGAAATCTTCAAATCTATGATGTCGAAAGAGTCACAGTCAATTTGGCGTACGCTACATACTGGACATCTAGTGAGCCTGTACCTGCGAAACTTTTAGGTCGGCGGAGGCGCAATGATCATTGACACTCCATCATGTTTCCGTCATTGGCATTTCCTCCGAGAACGCGGCACCACCGAGGGGGACCTGACTCTTTTCTCTGATTATGTATCAGGATCTCATGTGGCTAGCCCTGAGATAGAAAACCCCCAAATGGAGCCCCACCGCAATTCTCTTGTCACTTCGTCATTCGTACATGATGGCAGATGTAGGTAAGGTGAAAACTCCCGATGCGCCTATGATAATTGTCCTCACAAATTTGGATTGATAGGACTCGTTGTGGCATAACGCATACAGATAGCATCTTGAGAACAGCGAGATGTAATCACTTTGGGGAAACTTATTTGGGCACAGTGGCTGCCCCAATGACTGAAGCACTGAAGGTGATCTTCAGGACACTGGAATGAGGAAGGGTTTATTAACACTCAGCGGACCTCCGCAGGAAGACTCGATGGGGGTTTTAAAACAACAATATCCTGATAGATTTTAACCGCCGTTTCTCCCACCTCTTTGACTTTCCCGTTGACCTTCAATAGACAGGCCCTTGTCTCTTGGCTTCCCGAGGCTCGTTACACATCTGAGATCCGTTTATTTCCTAACACTCTCGGGGTTTACACGACTCGCCTCAGTTTGTGAGAGAGTTTCGGTCCCTCCGTCGGGCTCACAAAGTTGTAGAGAATCGTTTCCTCAGGATTAAGTTCCTATTTACAATCGCAAATGACCCGCCACTATATTGACGGTCTAGTCGTAGTCGGTTCATGCTATTTGACTAATAATGTTGCGATTGAATAGTCTATTGAAACCTGATGTATGTTGATGTAGAATCGACTAGTTCATGATTGAGTGGGCTACACATATGGAACCATTCAGTTCAATTCTCCATTAAACTACCCGCCTTTCGGACATTCGTCGCCATAGGCTGGGTCTATATTCGCCTTTTTGTTCTTACATACATGGAAAATATGAAAATAATTTCAAAATAGAAAGCACCCTCAAATCACTCCAATTACATCTTACTTTTTAACAATAGCTCTTATGGCTTCAATCTCTTGGTGAGAATATCATGATCATGAGTTTACACACAGAGCCGACTCAGTGGATACATACTTATCGTTGAACAAGGTCTATCTAATTAAATGTACAAAATCTTGGATCTAGAGATCATTCCCCTCGAGTCTGAGCCTGCGCTGTTCACAGTTATCAGATTGTGCGCTCATTACCTTTATGGATGACTGTACAGGTATTTAGGTCCTAATCCCCTCGTGGTCGAGGGCAAATTGTGTTTTGTTGCCGTTAGGAAACGTATTTAGACGGAAATTTCCAAGGGCCGGAAAAGTTGGTTTCCGTGTCGTATTATCAAAGTTCATGACGACAAGTCTATCTTGATGTGTTTCCTAAATTAAATCTTTTGGCCGGAAAATTCTCAACTTGGAAGGAACAAAAAACATACCCGTCTTGGGTGTGACAGGCCATTTAAGTTTGTCCCGGACGCCCTCCGACGAGCAACGGGCACCGTCGGCGATCCTTTCGGTCTGAAAAAGAAGTGTGACATGAATGAAAGATGGCTTGATAGTAGATACGAGACGACTGTGTCAAGGGCCTGGGGCCTTTGAATGAACGAATGCACCGAAAAGCTTCTCCAAAGTCCCCTTAAAAAAATATCTTCACAGCCAAAGTGTGGCCCAAGACATTCGACTTGATCGAGTAATCGAACCGTTGGTTTACACCAAGCTGACACTCTGAAGTGCCTCGAATCCTCGAGGACTCACTGATCGTGCTGGGGGATTCAACATTATGCCATGAAGTATGAAGCTCTGTGCAGCCCCATGTAACACGTCTGAGCGTGCATGCTTTCTTGCCCCCTTCCCTCATGATAAAAAGCATCTCCATCAAATATGCTCATGGCAGACATCAAAACATCACTTGAGTACATCCAAAAAGCCTCATAGGTTTACATAAATACGCCCCTGGACTATCCGCATTGAACAAGTTTACTTACTCTGGTCTTTTGGTAATCCTTGCCAACGGCTGGAAATTTTCTGCCTGCTTGGTACAGGAAAGGTATCCATCAAGCACTCGCTTTGATCCCTGTCGCTCAAAGGAACCATAATTGCACCTCGTCGAATTAATATGGTACTTAACGATCATACATAGATTGAATTACTGGTTACCAAGGTCAAGTTGTCATATTGTGCGTATATTTCTGTCGAGGGATCTATCAATCCATTGCTTGTAAGCCGTTGTAGAATTTTGAAGAATATAATGACAATTTTACTCAATGAGTACCTACTTTACATGGACTAGGATGACTTGGAAATTCTAGGTTGACAATTGTTTGGCCTTGTAGGCACGGCGACGGAATACACAGAGCTTTAAAATAGAACAGCATCCGAGGTTGTTACAAGCGAGACAAAAGGTCGAAGATACCAAACGTTGACAGTATACACAGAAGAGAACTGAGCCTGCAGCAGAAACATCACGATACCGAAGGTGGAACAATCCCCAGCATTCTTCGGCGAAATACAGAGAAGGAATTTGCAAGTATCGGAAAATGTAGTGAGCCCCCCCAAAAAAAAAACAAAGAGAAATCTGGTAAAAGCAGACTAAGAGCACAGAAACAGCAGATTCGAAAAGACTTGTACAAGCCAAAAGCACCAGATCTCGAAAAAAAACCAGAAGAATCAGAGAGCCAAAGGAGTCCAGCACGAGAAAAGCAGGAACGACTTGATACTGCAGCGCGTTAGGTTCCGGTCATTATGTTGCAGAGCAGGAAAGGTGCCAAGTAGAAAGAAACCACAGAAAAACGACCCAGCCTGAGGATCGTCGAGCCTTTTTTTTTTTCTTGAAGGAAAGAAGATAAGATAACGCTGGCAGGAACGTGATCACGTGATCAAGCGATACCTGGCGAACGCGACTTGCTGCCCAGAATTTATGTCCTGTAAAAAAGGTATTCGTAAGTGGCATAAAAAGGGTGGAAGATAAACGAAAAGAGGTAAACGAACTTCAAGGTAATCCAGAGTCTCGCAATAACAATTCATCGTCGCTCAGTTCTGTATCTCCATTTTGGCCGACTTCTTCATCGTTCTCTCCATCAGCGCCAAGAGCATCACCGACGAACCTGGTTTTCTTCTGGGATTTGCGCTTCCTATCGGCCCTGTTGGAGAAAGGCCAACCCATTCCACCCAAGCCGATGCCCCTGAAGACCTTATTCCCCCGCTTTTTCGCAGTCTCAGGAGAAGGTGGGTCCTCGGCAACTTGCCATACGATCTCTTTGCCTTTGTCACAAAGTTGTTGAAACTCCGTCGATCCGTAATATTCTTCATCCTCTTCCATGATGCTAGCGAACCTGAGAAAATCGATCGGGTCCGGAGACGAAGTCAGAGGGGGGAGATACATCGAGTCGACGTAACAGTCAATATCCTCCTCGAAGTAGTCACCTTCAAGAGTCGCAGAAGAGTCGGCTTGCAAGAGCTGGCCAATGTTCTCGTCTTGAGATATCGCAGGGGCGGTAACGGTGCCGCTTCGACCAAGTTCGGGACCATTACTAGAGTTAAGATCGGTCGCACTACCAGAAAGTCCGTTGGGCACTGAAGGAAGGGCCATCGTTGGAGCAGCACTTGGCAAAGGACCCACAATTGTCCCACCTCGGGTCCTCCGGATCCCTGGAGGGATCGGTGCCCGGATGGGGACAATCGTACCAGATCGTGTTCTTGTTGTGTTAGCCGGCAGATCAGTATCCTCGATGAGGGCCTTCGCCTTTGTTTCAGGTTCGGATGAAGCAATCGTAGCATGAACGTTTGGTTGAGGCGCCGATTGTGATTGAAACGCCGATTGTTCTTGTCCGTGCGTCGGCTTTTTGTTGTCTTTCTCCACATCACCGGAGAGGTCAAACGGAGAGCTAAGTCGTTGAGAACGAAGATCAGAATAATCACTGCTCGAGGATTCATCCTTGAGTATATATCGTTGGTATTCGCCAACAGCCCCGTCTCTGTCCTCGGTGAAATGACGATCTCCCACTCGAGCATCACCCTTGTTGATCACTCGCCCCAAATAGCCCGTAGGCGGCGAGATGATACTATCGGTGACCCAAGGTGTCCAATCGCGTTCATCCACCGCGTGTGTCTGGTCCTTCTCGTCGCCGGATATCGAGTGAACCCCGCCGACGACCTCAGTCCCAGTCAATTCCATGTCCATTTCCCCATCTGCATCAATCACGCTTCGTTCCTCTTTACGATCAATATCAGCTCGTCGCTGGCGGGTACTAACATCTTCTGCTAATTCCAATTTGAGAGAGATCGATGGAAGAGAGGTTGAAGGTTCCTCATTTTTGAAGTTTGGCATGGATATCGAACGAGTCAATGTGGAGGCCTGTTTTTTATTGTGCTCCGGCATTTCTTTCTTGCCATCGCCGAGGTTGGTACGATGTCGATCATTATCCAGATCCAGGCGATTCGAGATATTTCCGCTGGTTTTCTGCCCCACATCCAACCCTAAATGACGCATACCAGGTTTGAAGGGAGAGGAGACGCCCCGAACGTCCTCGCCAAAGTTGAGCATTGCCGGCGGATCAGACAATCCAAAAGCAGATTTGCTCCGAAAAAAAGCTTTCCCCACAACGATAGGCGCCCGACCTCGTGTGAGGTTCTTCTCAGGACCATCGGCGACGTCATTCTCGAGCTGGTTGTCATCATCTTCATCTGACGACGAAGAAAAGAAAACATCGGGAGCTTCGACTTCAGGATATTCAAATCCAAAAGGAGCTCGGAACGACATCTGGGAAGGGGGCCTATTGAAATCAATCCCTCCGCGACTGTGCATCCATTCCATGGCGGCATCAGAATCCCTTCCATGCGAAGCGACCTTTTTGGAAGATTTCAAGCCCATCCTTTCGGAAACATTATTGCCCTTGTGTCCACGTATTGGCGAGGAAGGGGCCAACGCAATGGAGAGTCCCGAACCGAGACGTATTCTCCCGTTGTGCATCGACGCTGAGGATGGAGGATTTTCATTATTCGCTTGCCGGCGAGGAAGAGAAGCCAAGTCGATACGACGTCCCGTGCGAGGAACTTGTAAAATGCTAGGAGCCGAAGGGCGTCGATTTTTGGCAAGGAGATGCTTCTGTTTGTCGTCAGTAGTTTTGGGTTTCCGAGACTGGTGAGCTTTTCCGAGAGTAGGGAATAGTCGTTCTGTTGCTAGACAATCTTGAGCAAGCAGACTTAATGCAAAAATGTTCGGTATACGTACCAGATTTTATGGTTTCCTCTTTTTGAGGCGAATGTTTGGAACTTTGCGATGAGTATTTTAGGCCTTTCCTACTGTCCGGTAAATTGGGATGGAATGAGATCTCAGAGAGGCCAAGACGAATTTTGGAATCCAGAGCATTGGTCTGTTCGCCTCGATTACGATTGAGATGAGGTTCTATGTCAATGGATTGGTTTGAAGGATGGATGTTATTGGCTAATATATGCGCCTTTTGGTGTGAATCCACGGACGCCAGGACTGGAGAGCACGAGCGCGACGCAAAAGGACTTGCAAGAGGCGGGAAATTGAGAGACTTCGTAGAGGTCGGCTGCTTGAGTTTCCCGCTTTTCTGTTCTTGTCTTCTCTTGGACTTTTTATGTCCCTTTAGGGAAGTTAGAGATTTCGAATGCTTGAGGGTGGTACTGATTTTCGATCCTTGTGAATCTTTTAAAGTGCTGCTGACTACAGAGGAATTGGATGAGGACCGAGAAGTGGTTCGAGATCTGGATCCGTCGGACAGACCAGGACCAGAAGCATTTTCGGGGCTGAAATGAGAAGACCTTAAAGTCGCCGACGACAAGATTTTATCTCTGGATATGACTGTGATAAGCATTTGTTGATCGAGGGCGAAGAGATAACGACACGCACAAGTCATGAGCCTGAAACCACGATTTGGTATTGCCTGTAGGCTCTCTTGGAAATCTATTTTCTTTCAAGTTCTTCGAACCTGAAATTGGTTTATGAAAAACGATTGGAACAGGGGAAAGAAGGCCCGGTGAATGCTTCGGGCTGGATGACGGAAGTTTGAAAACCTGGCTTTGGGTTTGGAGAGTAGGAAAGGGCGTCTGAAAAGGATAGATAGACATCTCATTCGCGTTGTTCTGTATCGATTCGTTAGATTCAAAAGGCAACAAATTGTGATAAAGCGCATACATCAACAATTATTGGCGCTTTCTTTTTTCTAGGCGGTTCGATACCAGGGTCTTTTTCAAGCTTTTGACCTGGTCGTTTGCGTTTCAAATGATTGTTTGACGACTGTTCTCTTGGTTCGGTTTCAGGTGGATCTATAGCCCCTTCGTATGCCCCTCTTCGAGAATCATGTTGTCTGTGTTGTCTGTGCCGTCTGGCATAGGTTGTGGTAGTGTACATCGTTCAAGCAATGACAGCTGCAGCCTTTTCTGGCCTAATCGCATCTCGTGACCAGGTGTTGGCGCGTTTGGAAAGCCCCTATCTTGGTTTCTGTTGTTTTCAGATGACAGCACTGACTGTCTTTCTGCGAAAATTGTTCAATAAACAAGATTCAAACTCGTATACGATTCGTTTTTAACAGGAAAACAGGTCTTACAAGTGGCGGAGACGGGTTTGTGCTGCCAAACGACGTGGATTTGACGTTGCCAGTAAACACGAGCAAACAAAAGACGAACATATCCACGTCGGCGTCACTGTTCACCAAAAGTTGACTTCCGTTTTGTTTTCATTTTCAACACTCCCAACGACACCGACATGGTGGTCAATCGCAAGCAGCCGTCTGTTCCAGCTCCCCCCGCAGTCTCCCGCTCTTCGTCAACACAACCAGTCCCAACGAAGAAAGCCACAAAGAACATAAGCAAACCAACACAACCACAGAATGGGCACGAGATTGATGTTCGTCGTCTATCTTCTTGTCTTCTGAGCCGAAATACTAACCTGACTATCTTGGCAGTCTCGTAAAAGCAAACCCAAAACAACAAATCCCAAGACAAAGGCATGTATCTCTCTCATAGTTGTGTTTTCTTCAGGTCTCAACTCTCTTGCAGAAACGGAAATCTCGTTCCTTGTTGGATCGCATTTTCTTCTTTTCTCTTTCGCTCTTCGCATTCTACTCTTTCTACACATGCAGACCAAATCCATTATTCCCCTCATCACCTTCGGACGCCCTTATCCATGATTCAAATGCCCTATGTCGTTCCCTGGCCACGTACCGAACTCACATTCTCGACCCATACGTTCTGCCACCCCTGAGATATAGCTTATCCCACACACATGCCATTGCAGAGCCCTACATCATCCAGACTCGACAACAAATCGAACCCTATGTTGCCCCCTTCGTACGCGTCGTTGACGCCGTCAAGCCATACGCATTCCGCGCTGTGTCAGCGGTCGACCATGTCTCGAACGGGATCCTCGTGCCATTGTACAAGAAAACTCTGAAGCCTTATTGGGTCAAGGCAGTAGTACCTCGGTACAAGAAATACATTCACCCCCGACTTGTGCCCCTAGCCAAGCATGCTGAACGTTATTACCGATATTATGTTGGAAATCCCCTGCGCATCCAATCTTTGAAGACCCAGAGATATCTCCACGCCGCCTATGCAACTCACATCAAACCTTATGTCATTCAAGTGCAACCCCACATCGAATTGGTCGTAGACACAGTTCATTCCACCTCTGTTGGCGTGTACAACACCTACAGTACTTATGCCCACCCTCGTATCATCGCCTCCTGGAAACTAGCGCGTCCATTCCTTTGTCAAGGCCTCAAGAAAGTCAAGAAAGTTTCTGTCCTGGCCCTCGATATAGGTGGAATTCAATTGAAAAAGGCCACAAAGGAAGCGGGCAGCCTTCGTCGCACTTATGTCGATCCGCATGTCCGGAAAATCTGGGACAAAGTCGCCGAAGGCACCGAATTAGCGACAGCTCCAACCCCACCAATCACCAATACTCCAGACCTCGAACAAGAGGTTCTACCAACCGCTCATGAAACCCATGAAACTCTCGAAGAGCCAACCCCTACACCCACCGAGACCTCCGCCCCAACCTTCGCCGCAACTACAACAGAACTTGTTGAAGCTCAGGAAACCGTAGCTGCCATTGAACCGGAAGAAGTGGCCGAAGATGAGCCTGAGGCTCCAGGGATACATGCTGGCATCCGTACCTCTCCTCCTCCACCAATCGATGCCGATGAACCACTTGTTGAAGTAAACAAAAGTGCGGACGAAGCTACTATCACCCAGGCCCCCTCCACTACTGACGCCCCCAAACCTGTTCCTGAAGAGGAAAGCGTCGAACCAACCACCATTTCGGAGCCTGTGACGTCAACTCCCTCTTCCGCGCCAGCAGTCTCTTCGGACGAGGACATAGATCTCGACGCATTCTTGAATGATCTTGGTGTATCTGACACTTCTTCCGCTCCGGAACCTGTCGCTGATGAAGTGGACATCACACTCCAAGAGGTCACCGACCCCGTTCCAAGCCCAGAAGAGAAGCTCGCCGAAACAGCTGCGAAACGACTTGACATCGTTACTCGACACGATGCTTGGTTCGTCAAGTTGGACGAGGCTGTCGCTGAAGCAACTGTCTCGTTCGCCAAAGCTCTGGAAGACTGGAGAGTTTCCAAAATCCCTGAATTGGAAGAGTTCAGGACGAAAGGTGCTCTTGACAGCGTACAAAAGGATGGCGAAAAACTCCTCAGAGGGTTGGAAAGCTTCCTCAAGCACGCTGAAGGCCGAAGCGATGCCTGGAAAATCTCGAAGGATCAACAAAAGCTTGAGGATATTGCTCTGGAGGACAAGATCGAGGCCTATAAAAGCGAAGTATCTTCCAAGAAGGCCGTGGCAACCCAAGAGAGGGAGAAATGGGAAAAAGTCCTCGCCAAAGTCGAAGAGAAATTCTCTGATCGTGTCCGTCAGCTCCATGTCGAGGTTAATACATGGTATATGACCATGAGAGAGAGGGAGGGTCAACTTGTACGTATATTTTTCGGACTGGTCTTACGGAATCTTTTATTCACAACAATACCCGTAGATTGTGGAATACTCGGACACTATCAAGGGCCTCGCGGAGCGTGCTCAAGCCGACCTTGGGTTGGACTATGCCTGGCTAGACGATGTCACAGTCCATGATTGGCAACGGTACCACGACCTCATGCGCAAATACGAAGCTTTCGAACAGACCGCTTACGCCATGCAAAACATGACCGTACCCAATGCACCTCAGGATCCGATCATGCCCCTCTTAGATTCTCTTGACGAGGACATGCAGGACATCGTTTCAGGCTTCCAAGTCGCCTTAGCCAGTGTACGAGGTGATGCTGCCCGGGTGTACAGTATACACCAGGACGCCACAGCCGCAGACGACGACAGCGGCTTTTTCGTAGTCAATGATGGCCAGGTGCGCAGGGACGACCTGCGAGGCGTCGACTTTGGCAACCTTGGCCTCCAAAAGAAGACCGAAGGTGCTGGTGTCGTTGGATTGCGGTCCGAACCCGAATCCGAATCCAGCGGAAAGACAGAGGACGGCGAAGTGCATATCCTACCCATCGACCCAGTCCCTGCAGATGGGGATGATACCAAACGCAAAAACGACGACGACGACTCTGCTTTCGATCCTAGCGTGGTCATTTTAGGTAAACACAAGGTACAAATTGAGCAGATGTTAAAGGATATTCCTGTGGAAAAGGTCCATGAGGAGCTGTAGCTGTTCTTTAAAACCAGGGTATTTATTATTTAATGATCAAAGAAGTATTGTACTTGACATAATATTTACGCTACTTGGGATCTCATGTGTACATAGACTCGGTATAAATGATTTTATGTAGCGAGATTGCCGCGAACTGGAGGTCATTTGGGGTGTACCCATCTTAAGAGGTGACTTATCGCGCAGGTCCAGCCCTCTTCGGTTTCTTATGAGCGCTCTGTCAATGGGCCTCTGTCCTTCTCGGAAGGCAAGGGTCCACGGCCGCCAGAGCCAGTGCAGCTTAGAATTCATTACGTTTTCCGATTGAAATCCTACAGTCTAGATACGGTTAGTAACTTGAAATCAAATCAATAGGATTAATCCTCAATCAGCCCCCATACGGAAGTGACACAACTTTATTATACGTGGAAAATGGTTGAGTCAGACGCCGTCCAGGGACTTCTAAGTTCTGAGAGTCTCACCTAGTTCCCCGCTCAACTTGAACCAGGGTTGGAAAAGACGTGAAGGTTGGAGATATTGATTTCCAAACGACCATAGTGACAGGCAGTCCGAGAGATTGGTGGTAGAGAAGACCAATGTGATCGAGCATAAGTATGTTAAGGGAAAAATACGGTCTTTATGATTTTTAGCGTGACCTCAGTGATCTATTCCAACCGTTTCTCTATGACTTGGTCCGATGGAATAAAATCTGCAGGGCGACTCGATGGTGTTTTGGTCTGAGTTCAAAAACAAAACGCCCACACTGCCTAAAATGGGTAATTTCTAGTCAAATTCAAGCTGGCCGTCCAATAAACTTTTCCTCTTACTCACCTCGTGGTATTCTTACCCTGCGCAACACACAGAATACCTAATTATCTTCGCCGGTCATAGGCCGGTTGTTAAATCTCAAAGATACCCACCGCCCGGGCGGGGTATAAGTGGGTCGCCGGCGAGTCACACTCACAGTTGCCCAGAAACACTTGGACTCCTCCGAGAGTCTCCCACCTCGACCCACTGCTACATCCATCCAGTACACGGCTGGTCGATGGGTTGGATCAGATCTTCAATTGCCCCATCTTTGAATGCCGGATGGGTCGCGTGAAACAAGCCTCGGACCTCGGTTCTTTGATTTGGGCGCCAGACTTTTGGCCAGTGTAATCTGGTCGAAGGGACCGATATTCTTGCACCATTTAGATTTCACACCCAGCGGCCATCGTCTCTAACTCCTCCTACGTAAAATTCCGATCGGTTTGTGCATATATATCGTCTGATTGTAATCTACGAATTCGATTGGCGCCTAGTGATATGTTAATGGTGCGGATTCTAGAGGGCTTTTTGCGCACTGAGTTTCTTATTAACCACCGGTCACAGTGAAATATATAGATGCTCACTGCCGTGAGATACATATTCAATCTTAAATTTCTTACATCGCCGTCTCCGGGGCCATAGACGCATTCTATATTCCCAAATATTTCCCCTACTCCCAAGCTGCCAGAGCAAAACCATCTGATCGTCCCTTCTTTGTGGACCAGTCATTATCATCTCCAAACCAGCTAGAGCTGTCGTCACCCATGAAAGTTCGCCTGTGTGTATATACCTAATTACTAACGAGTAATCATATGCCCACGAGACCGTAGCATAAGTCGTCACATTGGGAGTCTTCAATTGTCTCTTTTCATCTCTATGACTCTCCATCATTTTCCAGTGATACTGATAGTCCAACCTAACCAAAACCTAACATGACACACTACCCACGTTTTGCCCACGAGACTTGTATAACGAACTCTAGAGTCAATTGATAACATCCTATCTGTCCGGCGGGCTCAGTTGAACTCAATTTAAACCTTCATCTGAGTCGGGCGCTTTTGCCACTTGTACACAAAACGATCCCAATTATGGCTGAGAAGAATCTTTGGGAATTTGCTTCCGTATCTGAACCCTTTTTTGTACTCGATGCAAGTTCTTGGGGCCATTTCCTGCACTATTATTCAAATGCTTGCTGTTGAGTCTTGCCATACAAGCAGACTGGGGCAGAAGCGGTGAACGACGAAAAAGGGATTGTAGTCCGAGCTCCCACGGTCTTCTGATGGGTCCTGCAAGTGGTGTGGCCGCAATGGGCCCTGACGACGGCCTTTTGGCGCAATCTTTTTCTCCTCTGCACATCTTGCGACGGCGGCTCCAATGGAACTTCTCTACTATCAGTCAGACTGAACTAGCTCATATCTACATCACCTCTCTAATACCAAAGCCGTAACCCCATGCGCGAGGCCCCGACCGATGGATACTTTGAGTGTTGATCCGGACGAGGTGCTACATGTATGGACCAAGGATCCAACAAGTTTCCGGGTGCTTACTGCTCAGGTGGCAGAGCCTGAAGCCATCTGCTGTGTCTGGTGACTGGAATACCGCAGGCACAGTGATCAAAATGCTCATGCTTTGACGTGACGGGAGCTCCTTTGCGAGTAGAGAAAAACCAGACCTCTGTCCAAAGCTTTTTATGTTTCCCCCTCCTGTCCATGGTTGTGTGACCTGATATTACTCTGCTCCTTCATCGGCACTACGAAAACTTCGACAACTCTTGCGGTGACTACTGGCCGTTGAAGTTTCTCAGAAATAGATCGACGCTCGTCATATCATCAGGTCATCGTACGTCTCCGACAGTCGCCCCTTCACCACACCAAACAACGTGTGTCTGGTCTGATCCTCACTTCCCCGAATGCTGATTTGCAGTGTACGTTGCAAGGATTGGACATTACAGCGGTTGGCTATCTGTCATCAAACTGCGTCAAGAGTGTTTTGACAGTTTGAAGACTACCAAATTTGAATCCACGTTAATTCAACCCCCTGACTTAAACTCCGGGCCTTCAAGCTTCAAGCTTCATCCCCAGAGACTGGACTTATCTTACCTATGTAAAACGCCGGCATTGTCTTCCAGCTCTGCAAGAGATCTCCCGGACATCACGTTCCTCTTGAAAAATATGGTGTTGAGTTTATAACGAGATGCGTCTAGCTAAATTGTCTTCCTTGGCCCAAATACTACGCCGTAAACTCTGACTCATGGAAAGGCTGGATCTTTCAATATTTCCGAGCATTTGGAGCCCGTCGCAAATGGGGCGAGACCGGCACCGAAAGAAAAATATCAACTCAAATCCGTCGACTTCGTTCGGGGCCTCGCTGTCATTCTTGCTCAAAGGCGATGGGAATTGCTCATTGCACGATGATGGATTCCTCCCGGCTGAGCCCTGACATGGTCCACCGTTTGTGCCTAAGTACTTCCAAATAGCAGTGACGCTGATGAAAGCGAAAAAAAAAAGTTGAATGCCTTTGTGACAATTCTGGTTCAATGCTCATATGCCCAGATTCGCAAAACAATGCCAACTGTTCATTCCGCGCCTCCGATGTCAGGTCAAATTTGAAATTGTGGGATTACCATTGTCAGTCGCTCTTTAACCTGGTGAATACCATTAACAGGAAAGCGACAGGTACTTATCAGTCAAACGACCTTTCGGAATGGAAAATCCCTACATTCATTCAGTCTTCTGACATTGAATACTCGATTCTCAATCTGACAGACAATTTCATTATCAAAGTATTCGGTTAATTCAAGAAAATTGCTGAGTCGTTCTATTGCTCATCTTTCCAAGAGAAATTCAGAAATATACAACTATAGTACACAAGTCACAACCACACGAATCGCGATTCGATCTCTAATAAAGATCCAACAAATATCCAGTCCGAGTTTTATAGCATAAGCTCTTGAACAAAGAAAAGGCAAAGCTATACCGATTCTGACTGCGCATCAGTGGAATGGAATGAACACTGTGGACTTTGTGTGGGCTGAGGACTCGGGACCTAGGCGCGCGCTGATCGTTGGAGGTTGTTGCCCAATGACGGAACCCATAATGGCACTCGAAGCACATTCACGGCTGAAACCACAGCCCGAATCGTTTCCCCAAGAAGTTCATGAGTTTAAAACGGGTTGCACATTCCAATTAACCCATATAATGCACAGTTCTTTCTTCGATGCCTGTATGCCATTGCGTTTGTTGTGTTCCTTCGCCTTGTAAGCTTTCATCCAACTTCGACGCCCATATCTAAATGCGTATAAATTTGTTGCAAGAAACTTCAGGAAAGATCCATCTTGGATCCATCGCTACGATTGATCACTAAGCCATCAGGTTCGGATAGTGCAACCCTGGATTTTGTCGTAACTTGCAGGGTCGACAAAGGGCCGCGAGCAATCGAGCCACTTTTTTGTGACGGTATGGCCATACACAGCCAGGTTGCAGCGTCGACCCGAAGGGTCGTCCAACGGCCAAGATTTCTCTAAGTCCTCCTCCACGTGAGCGAGGAGCCCCGACCCCTACTTACAGACTCGTGGCTTAAGTAGACCGGGGCCACATTGTAATACGTCGTTTGATCCTTGCTTGACATCAATGGTGGGAGTCACCTTGGGAAACGACCTCCATTCAGACTTTGTGTGCAGTCGGAACAATGGAGCGGGTCCCGACGACAGTGAGAAAAGAGGGGGTCTCCGACGGCTCTTCAATTGTGATAGCCAGTGCGAACTAGCGAACCCTATGGAGGTGCGCCAAACCGACCGAACTTTCTCAGCTATGAAGAATTCGACGTCGTGTGAATTTTGAGTGTTACCACTGAATTGATGAAAAATGTGTTGTTACGACCAGAAAGTCGATGTGCGCGAAAAAAGGGGGCGAAATTTAATCTTTTTTTTTTTCAGCCCGCAGTTTAACGAGATGTTAGGGTCTTGGATCTCTTCTTCTCGTTGCCCTTCTGATTTTGTGGGAAACTAGTCGCCGCCCGCCCCCAAGCTATCCATATCCAGCAATACGAACGGGGACTTCAAAACCCTCAGGATTTCTGCGTCGTCGTGCGAGCAATCTGGAGGAGCACCACAAACCGAGATTGACAGCGTAACATAAAGGGCGCAACGAATCACAGGATGAGGATATCTATTGGTAGCTTGGCAGTCCATATTCTGATTCAAACCTGGAAAGAAAGGACAAAGAAATATTTAAGTATCTGTAACATATTTGTGAAATCCAAACATAGAATACAAATTGAAGATATGGCGCTGGTTTGTTTTGGCCAAACGTCGATGCCATACATCCACGAATTATGATGACAAAAGGGCAAATATTCGAAACTGGAAAAAAGGATCAAGAAAGGGACTTGATATCCTGGCAGCCTTCACCGGCTAGTCGAAATCTGGTTTCTGAGCTTCCCTCCATCTCAAGTTGGATTCATAGAAGTCAAGCAGCTGAAGAACAAGTCAACGTTGAAGAAACGAGTCAAACACCAGTCAATCACTCACTTTCTGAGGGAAGCGTTGTTTGCAAGTGGCCGAAGGCTGTTTGACTTTCTCTCCAGTGTTCCTAAAAAGCGGTGTGTCATTCCTCGAAATCCTGGGGAACAAAAGAATCTTACAATGTGAAAAACACCATTAGATCCTTTTTTTCCATTTCAACGGTGTCGACACTTTTGATCAAGCCCTCCCAGGACTTAAGGTGTTCGTATTGTTTCATCGATGGGAGGAAGACCTCCTCCTCTTCCGGCGTGGGGGACTTGTTTCTTTTCGCCTTGCTCGTCGTCGAATTTGTCTTGGCTTTCTTAGAGGGTTTTTCGGCGACTTCGTCCACGTCCATATCAGTATTCTCGATATTTTGAACTTCTGACTTTCTGGTGCGTTTCTTCGTGGTTGGAGGTTCGTCGGCCTCGGATTCGTCCTCCGGCACAGCAGATGTTCTGGCCTTCTTGGGCGTCTTTTTATCAACGGACTTCCTTGGCGCCCTCTTCTGAGGATTCTTCCTCCAGTATTCCTCAACCAGTTCCTGAGCATTGCTGAGAGGAGATGAGAAAAAATAAAAACAACATTCAAGATATTAGACCGTGCTTACACCGCATCTTGCTCATCAACCCAGCTATTATCGTCAGGTCCATAACCTTTCCATCTGACGAAATAGCCCATTCGTCCCTAATCCGCGTTATGACGCGTCTTTAGTCCAGAGAAAATGAAAAATAAGTCGATATACACACATCGGGGAAATAGCCGCGTTTCGCGTCTAAAACCTCTTCGATTTCATATTCTGTGCCATCGTCTGAGCCCGCGTCATCCTCTGATTCTGGGTCGCCCTTGATAGGCTTTTTTTTGGAATTCGATGCAGAGACCGACTCTTGGCTTTCAGAACGAGGCATGGCAATGGCTGATGTTGAACAGTGGAGAGGGGTTGTGTTGAAGGTGACAGAGACAGAGGAAACACCGTGAGAACAAACGTTTCGCCAGCTCAAAGATTTGAACATGCGATCACAAACAAAGAATGGACGACATCCATGAGGCAATCCGCAAAATTCAATTTTGACTGGCTTCTGGTGCAAGTTGGGTCCAAGTCTTACTTCATCTTTACAGTTTTCATACGCATTTCCATGTCAAAAAAAATCTAGGTATACAGCAAGGAAATCGAATGATATTAGCGACACGCAAGGATACATATATCCTGCATAAATATTATGTTCTTCTTCGACTGGGACTGGCACTGCGACCGCGAGCAGGCCTGCCCTTTTTGGGTCCAGAAGGCGGGGGACGTACGAATGCGTAGTCGCATTGGATCACTTGCTCCAGCAATGGCGTGCCAGAGGCTCCATCGATGGCAGCCTGCGCTTCTGTCATAGTCTCGTATTCAACCAGCGCGTATCCCTGGAAGAGCAGACAAGATGGGGTCAGCGTTGAGGCGCTCAGAAAAGAAGATAAGGTCAACAGACCTTCACGTAACCAGTTCGACGATCCAGATTGAGATGAAGATTCTTGATTTCACCAAACTCTCCAAACTTGTCTTGCAGGTCCTCTTCTGTAGCCTCCTCGTGGACGTTGGTAACAAGAACAATCCATCCCTCTACGGCTGTGGGGAGTAAAATTGAACACCGTCGAGACAGTATGGCACAAATGAATGACTACGAACATCGCGCGGCCCTCGTATCAGAATCCTTGGCCTGTGTGCTCTCGACACGGTCGTAGGTAGCCTCCGCAGTTCCAGGTCCATCGTTCCCAGCTACACAGGAAGAAGTGTAAGTTTGGGCGCGTAAATTTAGTGAATTTGAACTACCAGTCGTGTTTTGGAAACCCCTGCCCCTCCTTCTGATTGCCCCACCAGACGACACTTATTTGCACCCTCTCTATAAGCACAGATCGAGGAACAAAGTCATAGCAACGCACTGTCATCGATGTTCATCTCATCGTCGGACATCTTGAGTTATATTTTCTGGAGGGTACAGGTGAACAGGCTAGTTGTGTAGTGGTTCAATTGTGAGAACGTGACGTAAGGTCACACCGTAAAATTCGGAAATGAGAGTTACGGCGAGCCGGCCGGCCTGGACGGCCACTGGGGCCATTTAGGGTGAAACGTGATTGTGTCACTGAAAGCGCAAGTCGCAACGCATTTGTTTCCTCCTTTACTTAGGTTTGACGGCGATTTTGCGTTGCCCCAAGTATACATGACCATTTGATCTACATGCCCTCTCCATATCAATCTCTCCAAATGGCCAATATTTGAGTCATAACGAGTCGAATGTCGCTGTAAGTTATTTTCAGCTTACAATACAAGTCCAACTTTTCTTCATCAAAAATTGGTTTAATAATGTCATGTGGCTGTCGCTATATGATATATTGTGCAGCCTTCAACTCCAAGCGCCCAAACAAGAAATTAAACCAAAAGGCCATTAGTAAAGCTCTTTGGACTTGCTTTGGACGTATGTTTGTTCGATTGGTTCGCCGGTCACCGTTAGGATTATTTTGATCCCGATCACCTTTGTCAATTCCACGGGACGTCCGCGTCAATGGCCATCGTGCCTGAACCTGTTTTGTCTTCAAATTCTTACCCTTCTGGAGTTGATCTCGGTAATGTGTGGATCGTGAATCGCGATCCGAATTTGGTTCTCAACCGAACTTGGGCCATCTAGGAGCCCCAATTCAGCGGTTTCAATGCATTCGCACACATTGGACGGTCCGATTTTCTACTCACCTTCCACATATTAAAAGGAGGGTACAAATGTTCCAAAAACTCCAGCATTTCGCTAACGCCCACTGAACATCTCTGTTTATCGTTTCGTCGTCGATCCTCCTACCGTCATGCACGCTGTCACGGTACCACTCATTAACCATCCTTGTACATTCTGCTGTCGCCCCACCTCAATGTGGTGCAGTCGCTGCCAGAGTGCTTGGTATTGCTCACCAGAACATATCCATAGTGTTGGTCTTTACACCTATCCGTTGGTGCTCTTATTGAATTTCTCTGTACAGGACTGGCCACGCCACCGGAAGGAATGTACCCCAGCCATGAGCCAGCCGACCTCCTACAACATGATCGCCACTCCACCTCCCGCTGAACCTCAGTTCGTCACTGTTTCCGCTATTTTGTTTGACCCAGAGGATGGTCAGTCCATTTCGCCGTCAATAACCGTGCCAAACCACTGACGAAATTTTATCAGAACGTCCGCGAATTGTCAATGTCAGCTGCCGGCCATCTCCAAAAGCCTCTCAAGGCGTGTGCCCCATTCCGCTCTTGGACTCTCATTTTGATGGGAACGAGGTGTCCCAATTGGTCTTGACTGAGGGACTGAACGGAGAACCCTTACGATTCCCCCTGCACTTGTGGTATGCTCCGCAACTCCTGCAAAAAGGCAACGCTGTCAACCGATCCATCTTCCACATCACCTCTGGTGCTGCCGAGAAACCTTGGTGTGGACCCGTTGTCGTTCTCAAGTTCAATGGCTCTCGACGACAAGGCTACGCCGACGCAGGCTCGAACGATCTCCCTGCTCTATCAGCATACTTCCTTGCCTATAAATAAAAAGAGTACCATCTGCATAATGGCCTTGGGGTAAGTCTCCCAAGCATCAGATACATGTTCCGACACAATGACTTAAATATAACCTTCCCCAGATCACCACCATACCTCATAACATCATTCATGCAGGTCCCGTGGATCACGTAGAAATTCTTCTTTCCTTTCTTGCTCACTTCCAATACTGCGCTTGGTATCGCACACAACCGTCACTATTTTGTATATAATTGTAGCATATCCCTTCAACTTGTTTCCCTTTACACCCTGTGGCTGATAGCTCGGTATACTACTCCAAAATCTGAATTAAATGCTCTTTACCGACGACTCTGTTTCAAGAGTTTTGTATTCCTGTTCCACTGCAAAGAGTTCAACCCCATTTCACTGTGCGCCTGACCTCTTGGGTGAGGCGCTTATTTTACTCTCGACACCGCGTCATTTACCATAACAATGTCATGTTACAAAGCTTATACCTCGCTTCTTTATCTTAGAAGGCACCGATGAAAATAATCCTCCACCCATGACATCGCAAAGACAGGCTTGGAGTGGCATTGTCACCGAAAGCATTTCATCCCACGTATTGAAGTCGGATTCGGAGCGAGCGACATTTACACGCATGCACACAAGACTACAGTATGTTTTGTGGGGTTGAATCGAAGCTGTTGCTGTGGTATTGCTATGGTAAAAATCAATGGAGAAAGAAGTGGTGGTACGCTGCGGACACTGAAACATTGAAGAGAATGGCAAATTATAACTCCGAAAAAAGTATTTTATTATTTATGGAATTATTATTGTGACAGTGTGACTGAGTATTCGACAACCGGATAACCCTAACCATTATTGTCACACCTTAACCAAAGCCCTCATTAACAAAGTTGCTCAAGAAAAGATAGTTGTTGACAACAACTATGATCTCCTTCGCGTCGTTTCCCTCGAATTTTCAAGAGACTAGCTATAGGAAGACCAGCCATCACCCGAGCGTGAAAAAAGATCTCATGATTGTCGACGATGAAGATTTTGAGACCCAAGGATCTAGACTGACATGCCCAGGAGAATCTCTGACATCCTCGCATGATTATATGCGGTATGCGTTTATCATTGCTATCCTAAATTCTCCACTGAGTTTGAAAAATGCAGAGGTCATGGAACGTATGTTGACAATGAAGAAGTTATTGCATCTGTCGCTGGGACGATTGAACGTGTCAATAAATTGGTTACTGTTCGGGCCATACGAAGTCGGTGAGAGCCCAGCTGCATGGTTCATTGAATCTGTCACCTTATTCCAGGAGTCTCTTGACAGATATAACCCAGAAGTCGGCGATCTTGTCGTAGGAAGAATAACGGAGGTACCTCGATCGAGACCTTGTCGAGAGCAAAAAACGTTCCTAACGTCTCCTCTCCACAGGTACAACCGCGCAGATGGAAAGTGGATGCTCATTCAAGACAAGACGCTGTTCTCATGTTGTCCTCCGTGAATTTGCCCGGTGGAGTGCAGGTGGGTACGTTGTGTGTCGATCGCTCCAAGATTGTCAAGCTGACAATTCCTCGTTTGGAAAATTCTATAGCGGCGTAAACTGGAAAGTGATGAGCTTCAAATGCGGGGCTTCTTTGAAGAAGGGGATCTCCTAGTTGCTGAAGTTCAGGCTTTCTTTTCAGATGGCGCTATGTCTCTCCATACTCGGTCTTTAAAATACGGAAAGGTACCGATTATCACAACAAATTAATGACATTTCTGATTGATTTCTGACCGTCTGTTTTTCTAATAGCTTCGTAACGGCCAACTAGTCGTGGTCCCGCCCATTCTAGTGCGACGTCTAAAATCACATTTCCTATCATTGCCATGTGGCGTAGATCTCATTCTGGGTCTAAATGGCTACATCTGGGTGAGCAAGCACGTCAAAGAAAACGAACAGGAGGGCGAAGAAGGTTTTGATGCAGAAGCAGTCTATTCCAATGTTAACGATGTATGTGATCTATTTCTAACATGAAATCCAATCTGAAGCTCGTTCTAGAAAATCGATGAACCGACAAGAACGGCGATATCCAGAGTCACCCACATCATCCGTGTTCTAACCGCCCACTTTATACCGCTTTCTGATACACTGTTGTTGGAAGCATACGAGTGGGCGGTCGAGCACGAGACCAATATCAAAGATTTGCTCCAACAGGAGTTTGGAGACGCTTTGGTTGAATCTGTAACATCGGGGAGGTAAAAGCAAAGCAGATTGCCCTTTCTTGAGAGTTTGTATCGTAGTATGCGGTTTCGGTGTATGACGTTCTGGAAGAGGATCCTCGCAAGCCATAATACTCATTCTTCATCTCCTTCGCTGTCCTCTTCCTCTTCCTCTCCTTCCTCTTCCTCCTCGAACTCTTCGTTGGTGTTCTCGTCATTCTCTTCTTCATCATCTTCGTCGTCTTCTTCATCTTCAACCTGTTGCATCTGAGGAACATGTGCTTGTTGGTGCCCTTGTGGATTGTGGTGGGCGGCGCCACTGGCCATTTTGCGTGCTTGGATGGCTCTTTTGGCTAATTCTTTATCTTCGTCCACTGGGAGTATATCATCTAGGCCAAGGTCGAGCCAACGAAGTTGCTCATTCACACCACCGCCACCATACCCCATGTCTTCAAACAAAGCGCGTGAGGAAGGATCGTAACCAGGCCTGGGTTTCTTTGAAGGGTGTTTTTGGTGTGACGGATCTCCATAGGGAAAAGAAGGATGGACATGATTAGGTAGTGCTTGAAATTGACGCGTTAATTTGGTGTATAATCGCATTCAAATGAGATTCACCGGTTTCAGAGTTGTCGGCATTAGGAGGTATCAATTGTGGCGGTATATCTCTATTTTCTGATATGGAGTTGATATTGGGGAGGAAATGCAATGAGTTTCAGCACACCTTCATCGTCTAAATCCAAATCCAGATAGTCCGGGGTCTCTATTGTGTCGATAATGAGAAGATCGTGGCGCGTCATGTGTAGATAGCAGTAGGTAAGATCCTGTAATGATTTTACACGAGTCAATGAAAGAGACACCTATGACAATATTCCACACTGACCGTCATTTTGTTATAAGCCTCAAAATTGGATATCTCGAATCGAATATGTATGTAATTAAGCAGTGAACTCAGTGGCGAATTGAACATCGTTGGTTTTCGGCATCTAGCGAAATATTCACGGCATTTGCCGCAATCAATTCCATTCTCAGGTCCTCCAGAGTCACCTTTCTTTCAACTTGCAATTTCCATCGATTCTCTCATACAACGACTTGAGTAATTCTCATAGCCTCTTACGGCCAAGGTTTTAGGACCCAGTCTTGTGGAAATTTTATAGCCTTCCCAGATTCTGGCACATCTACTTCTAATCCACGGGCTGCCACTCATGGTTGATATTCGAGTCACTGTCTTGAGTCCTGTGATATAGCCTATTGAAACGTTTCCAGTCGGCTGTTTCGAAGGACACCATAGTCAAGCTTCGAGGTATGTGACCCGCATAATTGTTTTATTGATTCTACTGTGGCAAAATTTGGGCCTTGTGCAGGGAAAAGTGGCTGACTGCCCTCCGTTGTTCGTTGCATTCGGAATGTTACGCGCAACTTGACTATATCGTTCTTTTCGGAGATGGAGTCAGAAATATTGCTCCCATTATCTTGTCTTCGGGTACATGCCCACTTTGTCTCCCAGGAACTCTCCGTGTTTGAGCAGCAACAAGTCGACCAGGTCGACCAAGGGTGCTTATCCGAATGCCGCCGTCTTCCCAGTACCCCTCGTCCCGAATATCCACTTACTTTTAAGGTTCTAAAGTGTGATGCTTTTACGACATATTAAATGTTTTATGTTGCCTTCCTACCAGTGACGATGACAATATGCTACAGTCATTTTCGACATACATACGAACATTTCGGTCCATTTATTGGTTCGCACCGGCCATGGCGCTCTGTATCGTAATGATCTTACTTCGCCACGGTCTCCTGCCAGCTCCTGCGCCTACATATTCCCGTAAAGACGGGCAGCTTGGAGACATTTGTACGTAAAAAGGCATTCCTCTCCATTGGATTGATACATTTTAGCGTTCAGGTGGTCCATTCAATCTTCGCTTGCATAAATACTACCACCTGACCCCCTCCAAGGTCGAAAACCAAAGTCAAGAACGTGGAACAAATCGGCAAACAGTTATCCTTGACAGTGGTTGATGCAGGCACTTGTTGATCATGAATCGTCACTTGCGTACAGGCTCCGCTCGCGATTACCTTATGACCTCAGGACCTCTCAGGATTCCATGTGTAGGAACGGAGGCAAATCTAGGCAAACTCAGTCAGTATTGGCCAGCGTTTGACCCATCATGTCCATATCTCTGTTACCCATCGCAACGGGGTGCTTTTGACTGGATTTCCCAAGGCACAACTGACCATGTAAATCAAACGACGTATTTTGCCCACTGGATTGTTATCAGTATCACCAATCGTGATGCACGAATCCGAGAGCGCGGAGGTCAGCGCACCTGTAATATGTATACAGACATGTGCGTGTGTTGAATTTTCCAAGAGATGAATTAGGTGTCGACACTCATCTCAATCACATCAATTGATTCATGCAATAACGAAAAGATTCCGCCTCAGGAAGTTGTCAGGAAGCCTGTTTTTCTTGCAGATCTATAGCCGCCATCTTGATATCTGCTTCTAGTTTGATATCTCAGATGATATCAGCGACACTCAGTAAAACATCGGCCTGTTCCAACTCCACAAGGTGTTCGCTTTGTCTCAAGGAATACATGACATGTCAAAGGGGAATACTTATACATACAGCTCCACGGTTTGTGTCCAATATTGTGGTGAGCTTATCCGTCTTTCCGTTGCTTTCATTACCTCAACTCTCGTCATCTGAGAAATAAACGAGAGCTTATGAGTACATAGGTTTTTGCAGCTCGAGCTTAAGCCCTCCGATTGACTGCTCTTGAGGTAAACATTGAACAGGCAGCTTTCAGGGCAGTGTCGGCTCGAGGACTTATCCTGAATCATCCGTTTCAGGTTCGCCCCCCCGTCGTAGAAAACGGAGGTAAAACTTTAATTTTCCCTCTTTCTGAGATTGGAAATTTGAAGCTCTTCATTTCGTGGCACAGCCTGAGCTTACGCTGGCATATGTGGATCTCTGCCATTTTGTATGTACGTATGTCCCTAAATGAACGCAGTCAATCCGAAAGGAGCCTGATCAGGCATGACTAGCTCTCACAGTGATCAATGGAATATCGTTGATAACGCCCTTTCCTGGAAATTTCTTCAGATTTCTTCTTGCCTAAGGAATTGATACCGTGTCCATCCATCAGCTTGTGACCGAGACCGATCAATCGAGGCAGATTGAGGCCTATTGAGGCGCGACATGGCGCGACTCACGGAGGCCGCCCCGCACCCTCTTTGAGGTCGAATCTCTCAAGAGTCAAACGGCCTCCGGGGCAAATCTGACTGGAAAGGACTCATTGAGTATGATGATAGTTATCTGGTCGACCTTGTGAAACGCAATGCCCTTCGCCGGAAAATATATTTTATCTACAAGCAAAGTATTCAGACCGAGTGCGCCCAGGCTTTCCGAGATGCTGCTCCGGCTGAGATCAATGGAAATTGGTGTGGGGCACTCCGGTTAGAACAAAGCATCGCCGATTTTGCCATATTTGCTCGTATGTAACCCAAACTACCGAGAAGGCGGCCTAGATCGACCAGAATGGAAAAGAGAGAAACACCACGGCGCAGGGTCAGGAGTCGAGATAGACGCTTGAACTTTAATTTAATATTTGCGAGAGACTGTTCGTATAAATGTACAGCGATATAACATCGATATGGCACTCCTTTCTTGCTAGCAAATGGTCCAGAGTTATTCTAAACAAGCTGCTGGAGGGCTAGGAAATTGGGAGTTCCGAGACCGGTAACCTATTGAAATGATTGAAATCAGTTTAGCGCCGAGCAGCGGGATTGAGGCGATTCTTACCGGATCCCATCCTTTACCGGCAGAGAATCCTGTTGTAGGATCGTGTATTAGGCATACAATACAAGGCGTCAAAATTTACAAATCCTCTTACCGTTACTGCCACAGCCTGGGTTTGATCCAGAGGTGATATCGTGGAAGCCAGTTATAGCTGTGGAATAGATCAAAGGGTTGATGAACCCAAGAGAGGTCTTATTCTGAGAGAGCCTGAAGTCGTTGAGAAGAGAGAAGACTCCGGCCACGGTCTGTACGGTAGATATTTAAAAACCTTCAGAAGGAAATGACGACATCGGACATACCGGGCAGCTAGCGCTGGTACCTGCTACTGATTGTGTCGATCCACCAATGACCACCTGGAAGCCTTGGCCTTGGGCGGCGACATCAGGGTAGGCACGTCCACTCGTACTACATGGGACAGGTCATCAGACTGAGACAGAAAGTTTTACTAGGTTGACTAACTTGAACAATCCGGCGTTCTTGGTTCCAAGAGCAGTAAGGAACGTCTTGACAGCGGTGCTTTGATATGAAGGGGTAGCGAAGTAGCGTGAAAATCCTCCACCGGAGAAGCTGATCGCAACCTCTGGGTTGATTTTGGTGGTAGCCCCGACGCTAGTGACGAATGGGCAACTGGAAGAATCGAGGTGAATATCAATCATGTCGGATCATACTTCGTGGATATACTCACGATGCAGGGAAAGCAGGCTGGAACTGGACCTTGTTTGTTCCATCGTTGGTCTTGCAGTCACCTCCGCCAACACTGTTGAACGATTCAACAGTCAGAAATCTCGGCACAGACAAAGTGAGTATGAATCATCGCACCCCTCATCACCGCTCGAGTAGAAGACGGTGGTTCCAAGAGATCCAAGTGTGGCAAACATGTTACAAACTTTCGTGGCATAATCGATGGGGACCTATGGGAATTGCGACGCCTTATCAGAAGACATGTGTATGTCACCATCAAAGTTAAAGGCCTCACAGTTTGTTCGTCATCTCCATAAGAGGTCGAAATAACTTGTGGTATGGTCTTTTGTGCCAAAAGGAATGTCAAGAAGTCGAGGTATGGCTCGTTAGTATTCGTGGTGGTGAATGAATCGGGGTTGAAAGGTGGGGATCCTCCAGTGCTAGTTTTCCGATGAGAGTCAGAAAGGTCACTTGCTTCTGAATGCCGAAACGCGCACCTGTAGTAGATGTTTGGCGTTGGGAACGAGATTCCTGTAGTGTATTGGATATCCAGGTTGGCCTAGCAGTAAAGGATATGAGGTGAGATGCACAGAAACATCCTCGTGAAGTTTTTAAACTCACTTCGGTACCCGGGTTAGATTGGTCGTTGCCACCTCCGTTGACCTGAACGATGCTAAAGCTAGACCCAGCAGCATCAGGTCTGAATTTTTTGAAAAAAGTCTAATGCGATGAATGGGTCATCCTGAAGTACCAATATTTATATAAAGCTGTAAGCATACCTGGAGATCAGCGGTGTTCGCAAATTCACCGAGGTAACCAGCGACTCCGAGCTTGTTAACATTGGTCGCGGCGGGGACGTATGTGGATGTGTTGTACAAGTCTCTCAAACAAGTTGGGGTGATTGTGGTAGCGCAGCTAGAGGGAACAGTGGCGTCTGAAATCGGCGACACAAGAGCGTGAGCGGCTTCTTCGTCGCTGAGAGGCTTAACGTTGGGCTGCAAGAAACTGGTCTTCTTCATGCTACGAACGGTTCCGAAGTAAGTTGTCGGCGCGACGACATCGATGTGTGAATGAAGTTCTTGGGGAAGGGAGTAGGCGAGGGTGCGGAGGACCTCCTCTCCACTTGGGCCGTGCTGATAGATGTTGTATTTGGTGTTCAACATCTTCTCTGCTTGTGCAACAGAAATGCGGACTGTAATCCAATCCCCGGCTTTGGAGCGTTCAGTTTGGGAAGGATCGATCCCGTGGTAAGTGAGCCATTCTTCAACAGCGGAAGTCGAGTCGGGGTGGGGGGCCAGGAGACCTTCAACTTCTTCTTTCGTTAGATGTTGAGAGTATCTGAGCAAGCATTCAGCGTTTAGTCGAAGACTCCAGACTGACTACACACCTCGAGTGGGTAGGGTCACTAATTTCCATAAGGTTTGAAATAAGGTCGTCCATACCGAGCTGCTTCAAGCCAAGCTTCAGATCAAAGACAAGATCCGCTGCAGCTGGTGCTTTCTGTTGCCATCCACGAGGAATGTCGAGCCAGGAGTGTTTCTCAGCAACATTGTCCCAACGACGAGTAAGCCCGTTGGACGCAGCTAGTTGGGCGATGCCCAAGAGTATAATCGATCGCCACAACATTTGCCAGAGAGAAGCTGAAAGAGTGATGACGATGAACGTAAAACGATTGAAGACCTGGGGCAAAATTAGTGCCAAAAAGTAATGTTCCTTTTATTCGCTTCCTGGATAGGAGCTCGTCGACCAAAATTAGTCTTATCTTCCGTAATCGCATGGTCATCCTACATGGTACAAAAATGACATGAGGTTAGAAGACTTACCATTGAGATGTCGAGCCATGACAATCTTTGATTTGGCGGAAAGAAAACCTCAAGAAGGTCTGATACGCATGGTGTTGATGAAAGACAACCGGAAGCTCGGGGACGTCCTGTTTATCCTGTATCTTTAAAAAAAATCCGTGTGTGCGATGGTCTAATATCGACTGCACACGGCTGTTACCAGCGTCGCGATGCATACGACTGCGAAGGTTGTTTTATCTGGACGGGATAAAAATAGCGCTACCATGTGCTTCGTCAAGGCAATGTCCTCGACTGCGATGCTTCAAATACCACCCCTCCGTTACCAGTTCTGTGAAGGTCGTGTGTATTCTGTCGATCATGTGTTATCAAAGGTCTTAATATCCATCAAGAATCCTTCTTCAGTGAAGGAGTTTGACACATGTAGTCCTTCATATATAAGTTCATGAGAAACAGAACAGAAAAATGTATATCAGGGATCTGAGGTACTTGCCTATATGACGCCATGATAGGCCAAAATTATTTCCAATCGGAAGGATTTCCCATAAACGCAGAGAGAAAACAGATCAAATGTTGGTGTGAACTGTGAAGAATCTTTCGCTATCATTTCCAGCACCATCGGTGAAACTGAGTCCTAGTAGGTCCCAGCAAGACTCTCGAATCTCGTATGTTGCTAATACTAGAAGAAGAGAAGACCATCAGACCCTCAATCGTATACATATGCAAGTCAAAATACGCACATGGACCCAAGGTTCTCCGCAGAAGTTTCACATAGCCGGGTGACCGGTGTTGTGTGTGGTTTTTTTGACGGTTCTAGTTCTGATAAGCTAACCTGCATGGAAGTATAGTATGAACCACCATGCCTATACATTGCCTTTGCGATACTCCAACCCAGCGTTGCACGCCGACATGGTCTGGCTGAAGAGCCGTACAAGACTGTTTTGAAAACATGGCAGATGAGCACACTATAGCCCACGACTTTGTTTGAGTGTTATGATAGATGGCGATTCTTGGGTAGACCTGGTGATCCACCAATACCAAAGGTGTCGAGCCATTCAACTTGGGGGTTAAATCAATGCTGTTCAAATCAGCTCTCGACGACAACACTGGCTTGCCACTTCCTTTGGGGGCGAATCAGAAGGATCAAAAGATGACAAAATCAGGTGAGCATCAATCTTATCTTGATCTTATCTTAATCTTATCAAGGACCTGAAGAGGTTGATGCCAAGGTCAAGTCAATCGCACTCTTCATGTGCTACACTTAAGTACAGGGTAAGTCGGGGTATATAAAGCCAATATTCTGACACAGAAAGCCAACCAATGATACATATGCTAAGTCTTCGAATCACCCTGTGGAGTCGTCCAGTCATGAGAACCTGAAGGATGAGAGACGGGAGGTTCACATGAATCCAATGCGCAAGTGAGTCGTTGACGCTCGAGAAGCAACAGCGATATCAAAATATCGTCGAGTAGCCTATGGCCAACGGGCATGACCGTCAATTGGGGTTCTGCGCGTGGACGGTTCCCGACTACATCTGTGACATTGAATTCGGCAAACACACGAGTCTCGTCTGATGGATCATGGCACTAAGTTAGAAAGAAGGTTTAGAGATGGATTTATTTGGACGAGGATGGTAAATGTAGTAAGGCACGACTTACAGTGAAACGCCCGCTGGAGGGCCAATGAGGACATGTCCAACGCATATTGACTATTTGCGTATTACCCCAAGTAAACCGTTGCTGCGAGACAATTGATGGTCAAACTTCCGGTTACTTCAAACCCGCCTTGAAAGGCGATAGACCTACGGTTCCCTTCTTCTTCTTTCGTTTTTGGAATACATCCAAAAGTTTGTATTCGCCTCCATTTATATAGACAGGTTGCAGGGGATGATTCGGAGAAGAAATGACAGTCCTGTAGAAGAACGATCAATTTAGACTACAAAATTTGAAGTCTGGTGGGATTGAAACGGTTACTCACTTAAACCCTCCTACATACAACCCTTGTTCATTAGTCCCTCTAACCACAGTCGTCACCAGGTGTGTTGGTATAAAAGGATCGTGACCGATTGAGATATGGTACGAGGATTGGATTTTGTTAAAATCGAGGAGCGGAGCGAGCAGCATGGCACTACTATTCGTGTCCAAAAGGGAAAACGAATAAACAACAGGATATTGTGGAGTAATAAACGCAACATCATATCTAATCACAGGCGTCATTCCGTGAAGAAAGTCAATATAGGCTGGAAGAAACATACGATGGTGGAGGAGACTGTCCGTGGACAGGAGACTGAGGAGACTGAGGAGGAACATCCTTGGCCGACAGACCCGAGGGAAATGTGAAAGTATACATTGGTGCCAAAGGGAATGCACGCGTCCTGGTATCGACTTGCTGCAGAGGGGAGGACAGCCGACATCTTGTATCTGGTTTGGGCGACTCCATCGTCGAGAGCAAGGAGTCGGGAGGACGTGGCGAGTTTGAAAATCAACCTAACTGAGGTCCAACCTCAATATCATATATGATATCAGGAAATTCCGAGTTCGGGTTTCGCGCGATTATGTTCAGCTTGTTTCCAACTGACTTCTCCTCGCGTTGTTTGACTCCATAAATAGTAATTGATGTGGGAAATATACCGCCAATGACTGGAGTTTGTCCAATCCCCTCCTTGAGTTTTCTCAAGGTTGATAGATAGATTGATATAACGAAACTGCAACACTCTGTAATTCACCAAATGACCTGCAAATCGCCATCACTTAGTGAACGAGGTGGACAGAAACAGATAAATTAGATGGCCAGGTGTTGATTGCACCACGAAACCCAATTGACTTGTGAACGGAGGGGCGCGCGATACGTAGGGGTGTTAGGAAGGGGCGGCTATACGGCTACGCTGGTGAAGTTAATTCGAACAGGATGATGATGATTGATAGGTGAATGACTGATCTGATTGCACCATTGCCTCTGGTACAGCCTTTCATTCATCTTGATCATCCCCGCTACACCGTTCATCCCGTCGATATCCAGCTCCCAGCTTGAGGTCCCAAAAGGCGAGAGGATACATTGAACTCGTCAATCGATGACGGAATTGCGGGACTTTTGTATTGTTCAGAGGGGCCAAGAAATGGTAACGGGTACAAGTACTCACACTGAGTGTCCCTGCCGATGGCCATTTCGGACACATGACCACCAAGTAGTGAAGGAGCGTCGTTCCGTCGCACCAATCGGTTTTTTCTTTCTGTGATATATGAGGTCATAAAACGTGGTTGACTCTCGTTTTTCTTTGATCCTTTGTTTGAAAACTCGAGGCAGTGGAAATTCGTGTTCCTTGAAACAAACGCTTCCCAAGTCGCTGGGCACGGAGTAGAGTTGTCCTAATCTGAAGGCTAAGTCACTGATGTGAAGCGAGCGGTGCGCATAGAATTGACTGGAATCCTGCCACATATTTTCCTTGAGTATGAGAATTTGGTCGTCTGGTGATGAATGTTACAATACGCGTCAGCGAAAAGGAGTCAGTATATGCAACAATGTCTTTTGAGGTAAAGGAAGTATTGAATCCAGGTCAGAAAGTTTACGTCTGTATAAACACCAAAATGGAACTCACGATGTAGGGACGCCGTCTCTACCATTTTTCGTCGTGGGGTTGAGAGGAGGCCTTCGTATCGCGGGTCTCCTCCCGGAGACTGAGGGACTTCAGTAGGTTTTCTTGCTTGGGATTCGACAACCAAGATAGTCGCACTCCGTGGCGTAGGCGAGTTAAAAGGTATCAACTCTCTTGTTCTGTGCTTTCAACCTTGACGCTGAAGTGAGGCGCGACATTCTGTGAGTCCTGTTCGACAGATTTGGACAGCACTGAAAGTCTGTATCTTGGAAGGAAAAGGTGAAGCAGAGAAGAGAGAAAAACGACGCGACTTACATCAAGTTCATTGAAACGCTTAGTGTCCATCTCAGAAATTTTTGGATCAATTCATTGAAATTATGAGAAACTGCGTTTAATGATCATTGATCATCCCTGAGCAGACGTGGTGGGAGTGCGGAACCAGGAACAATCTAAAGATTTTGAATGACGACAAGGAAGGATGACTGAAGGATGAGCCGGATGAGCATATCCTATTGACCGGAATTTGCCGATTGGACTTGACAAATCTCAAGGCTTCAAAGCTTCAATTTTCGATTGCTGAAGCGCTGAAGCTTGAAAGTTGGAGGAGTGAGCAAGGTCGTCGGTTTCCATTTCGGTTTCATCATCCCTTCGTGTCCCTCCACTCGAGCAATCCGGAACCGCGACCACAGGAATATTTGAATTCTGGACTTTTCTCGGATTGATGCATAAATTTCATCAAAAACTCCGGAGTATGTGCCTGCGACCCTCAGGAGCTCATCCGTTACGTTGGAGCTGATGACCGAGAAACGCGAGAGGGCTCAGAAGTGAGGCATGTACTCTAGGAAAATTCTGTATGGAGAATGATATGATGGTCCTGGATCGTTTTTCTAATCATGCGCACTGCGTCGACAACGGAAAGCAATGTTATGTATCCAAAACTCGGTAAACGGTGGAAAGCTTAGTAGAAAATACAGGGTAGTTGTGCTACAGTCAAATACGTACTATGGATGTATAGGTATATAAAAAAGGGGTCATGTCAATCCATCCAGAGAAGGGGGAATATTGCAAATATTCCAATCAGTATGAACGAGAATTCGTGATGAGAATTTTTGCTGGTGTTTCCTGTGGACTCGGAGTAGACATCAATCATGTCGAGTGGTTCTGAGGGCGTCGGGGGAGAATTGGATCGAACTCGCCAAATACGTTTCTTTCTCCGCGGCTTGCTCTCGCAGATCAAGTAGTGCCCGACTCGCAACGAGGGAGTGTATACATTGCGTGAAACTGTTGATAGCAACCTTGTCAGCGCTCCCGTCGTTCGAAATGATGCGTGAGTATGAGTGGACATACGATGTTCCCACCACGCGTGTTGAGGGCTGAATAATCTTGTCATTCCATCTTGTCGGTGAAGGATGCTGGATAATGCAACGACTTACAGGTAAAACCTTGTTAAGTATGATATTGCACAGCATCGAGGCTGGATATTTTGCTAAGAGATCAGTGCTCGGCTCAGTGATAACTTAATAAGGGACTACTGACCGAATATGAATAGGTAAGAGGCCACAACTATGGAGGTCATTAAGATCAGACGTAAGAAATCTCTAACTTCTACGATCGAGACGAGAACAGAGACACTTACCGTCTCGATGAATGACACGTCCAATTCCAGACCGTGTGCCAGAGGCGCCTAAACCAACACGTAATCAGAGGAAAATACACCCCTCGACAGTCTATTACTGACGATAAAATCTTATGCTAGGAACCACCATCAAAGTCAAACCCACTGTATGGTCGAGTAAACAACTACATTGAGAGGAAGGGCAAGAATGATATTGTCCACTCACCAAAGTCCCAGATACCCAGGGTCACCCAGGTCCAAATTATATATGTGTTGGAACCAAGTATAAAACAACCCTTAAAGCCAGGGTAAGGAGGATTGACGGAATCTGAACGATTAATAAGCGCCGATAGCTCAGGCATAGTAGAGTTCATTCACATTGTATGGAGGAGAAGAACATGCCTGCCGCAACGCATGCGATGGGAACCAGGATAATAGCCATGATAGCCAAGGCGATTCCCAGTCGCCTTTCACGGTCATAGATGGTCCAAACACAGAGGGTCAGGAGTACTGTGATTGAAGGATGGGTCATAGAGAGATATTTTGAGAGGATCGAAGCTTACACTCCGAAGCAATACCCCCACCCACGCTGAAAACTGCGCGATTGTCAGTGTACCGTTGGATACATAGTAAGGATCCCACATACCCCCCAAGACGCTCAATAAGGGCTCGCATTTTGATTTTGTCATGTCAGAACCCAGCTGACCTACCGGCATACTTAAGTCAGCAAATCGACACGTAGAATGAGTATGAGGATCAATCTGGCACTCACGATATAGTGGAAGAAAGCAAACGTCAATCAGAGGGATATATCTCTGAACGATGTAGAGGATATCCAAGGGCAACCACTTCTTCTTCGTCCAGATGTAATCGATCTCCATGCTCATCATTAACGTACAGTCATATAGAAAGAGCGTTGCTGCGGCGACTGTGGGTTTGAGTATGAGCGCACTGTTTTCTGTTTTCCTTTTTTTTACTGGGAAATGTTGTCACCTTCTGCGGACTTGGAAGGAAAAGAATGCGTTGAATCAACCTCGAGAGAAAACAGGGCAAGGTGCGATAACTTACTGCGACAATATGCAAACCGAGAAGGGCCTCAACTAGGGCGTGAGGTGCCTGAACAGGAGGTCTAGGCATAGCCATTTTGAAAGTCTCAGTGTATCTTTCGTTTTGGTATGGGGTATGTGGAGGCAAGAAAATTATGTGGTAGGCATGAACGTCAGGAAGAGAGAGAGGGTTTTTGAACCGTTACAGAGCCCGAGCGGCTTCGTTGGAATTATATAGGTATTTCAGTGGCCACCGTGACTCCAGATGTTAGCCATGACAATGGAGAAGGTCAAGAGAAGGTACGAAGATGATTAAATCCCTACAAATCTCGACCCTGCCAGTAAATGTACCGAAATGTAGCATTTCATTTTGGAAGCCGGGTGTTCCGCATGATCACCCAGAAAAACGAAGAAGAGATTCGGAGGGCAATCGAGGGCACAAATAGTTCCATGTTTTTTCCAGAGGGTCTCTGTAGGTTTTTGTGGCTAGTTTCAAGCCAGTTTACGCAGAAAACTGGGAGCTTAGATTGTTGAGTACTATAATACCGGAGGATTTGAAGCCATTAGGGGGTTGTACATAGGAGATTATGGGGCAGTTGCGAAGTCCCTCAACATACGCCACAAGATCATCATACGGAAGAGAGCGTCGGAGTTAGCCGAGTCCGGCGAGATGCGGCGCCAAAAAAGGAGTGAAAACGGTGGAGCCACGTGTGGGAGAAAGACAGACGCCCCGAGTCAAAGGCCCAGGGAATGACCAACCATTACATAGCTTCAACTAAGTATTGAACGTTGAACTCTTTGCTTGTTTTCTTAACTACTACTCTACCCACGGGCTTTGAACACCAGTTCTTCACTGAACTGCTGTATCCATGCAGGAAGCTGACGAACAAGGTCTGTCCAACTCTCTTTCCAAGTTTCTTGTTCTTTCGACCACTCATTTCATCCGCATCCTCACAGATACATGCCGAATCTGTAGCGCACCAGCGGAGCCCGACCAGCCCCTTTTCCATCCTTGCAAATGCTCGGGTACCATCCGATACATTCACCAGGACTGGTACGTCCCAGATCCATCCATCTTTCGTTCCGGAGCGGGGTAACTAATCTCTATTACTAGTCTGACGACATGGCTAGCCCATAGCAAAAAGAAGAATTGCGATGTCTGCAAGCATCCATACTCCTTTACGAAAGGTACGCATCTGTCTCCTTTCGTTGTTTCTTTCATCTTAACCTCCCGATGTCCAGTCTACGCCTCGGATATGCCATCATCCCTGCCGCCAATACTCCTACTACGGCGTCTTCTGCAGCAGATATTCTTTGCCCTTCTTTTCGTACTAAGGGGCGTGGCGGTGGCAGCCATCTGGCTAGGTGTTTTGCCATGGGTAACCGTCTGGACATGGAGAATGTATTTTTCAATGGGCGAATCAGCGTATGTCAACTTTCTGTTTATCAATCAACGCCATCACTGACAGTTGTTCGCTAGTGCCTGGTGGATCAGCGACAGACCAAGACCACCAACCGTAGAAAGTAACCCATTTTACAACAAAATTCGATACGAAGCCCCAGTGCCACCTCCGAAGAACCTTGTCGCGAGGGTTTCCTCGCATCCTGTATGGCTCGCCCTCTCTGCCGACATATTCACAGGACAAATCATTGCATCACTTATCGTCCTTACATTCGTCGCTGTCTTCCTTCTACGAGAGTGGATCTCACAAAATGCTCGTCCTGGGGTCTTTGAAGAAGAAGAGCTTCCTGCCGACGAACCCCCTCCTGCTCAACCACCAAGACCAGAACGCGCTGCACCCCGTCATCCTCCCGTTCAGCCCCTTATTCAAGGAGAGGAAGGGTTCCCAATCCGAGCAGAGCTCAATCCGCAGCAAATAGAAGCCATTCGTGCACTGGAGGCATTCCGACACCGTCTGGATCCAGAAGTAGCTATGGACCCAGCTCGCTGGGAACCCCAGGAGGAAGCCAATCGGAGAAGGTTGATAACTTTTCAGAGAAAAAAATACCCGAGACGCGACGACGATGACTTAGGAGTCTCTCAACGGCGAAGAATAACCAGAGAGGACAATCCTGATGCCGAGATAGAAGCTATGAGGCGCAAAGTCTTCCATCGACACATCAATGTCGCTAAAGCCCAGGGCGCACGACATCGTTCCTACAGCAGTCCATTTCTCATTGACCCTCCATCGCCCCCACTCCAACTTTCGAAAGAGCAGAGCACCTTCGCTTTTACATTCAGGCCACGGTCATCCGCACCAGAACCCGAGCCTTCTGCATCCACTTCTGGTCATGATTTCAATCCACCAACTCCTGGACCGTCGAGTTCATTCCCCACAACTGACGGTTCTTCATCGCCCTTTCCTTCTGTCACCCTTCAACCATCTGAATCGGAGATTCCCTTTTCACTGAGCAATTGGCCGAAAAGCAAAGCGAAGGAGGCCGAAAACCCAGCAGCTGCACCTCCACCAACATGGTGGAATGAACGTCCTCCCACACCGAACTCTCCCCCTCCATCTTGGGCTGAGATCGATTTTGAACCGTCTATCCTCGCTGCATCCACTCCTTCTTCGGTGTCCTCCTTATCATTACCGTCATCTCCTTCACAAACTACACAGTCTAAGTCAAAAGGAAAAGCACCGATGTTTTCACCAGGATCGTCGACGTTTCGGGATGCCGAAGAAATACAGAATGAAGCGGGCCCTTCGAGATTCCGCTTCAGCCCAGGATTCGTGGAGGATAGGTCTGAACTTGAGGATGAGCTTGACGCTACCTATGATCTCGAGGACGAGATGGCCGAGGATGAGAGCAATAACGACGATGGGGGCGAGAGTAACTTTGCAGCTTTGAGGAAGGACCGGGCTGTCCGGGGTTCCTCGAATCAGTCATCATCTGAATCCGACATAGACATGGAGACCGAACGCAATAGATATTTCAAGGCAGCGGAGGAAGCGGGACGGATGGAACCATTACTGAACGCGACGGATTCGGACGATTCGGAGGACGATGGCGAGGATCACGACCATGGGGAAGAGGAGGGTGCTGACGACGAGCGAGGGGAGAGAGAAGATGATGATGGCATGTTCCGAGAGGAAGATGAGGAGGATGAACTTGAGGTCGGAGGAGGGGGCCTTTTCTTCGACGAAGTACCTTGGGAGGAAGACCATGATCTCGACCCAGTACAACCTCCTCAGGCTGTGGGAGGAGGAGCAGCGCCCGGTGTAGGTGCTGCCGCCCCTGGCATCGCCGCAGGTCCTGCCAATCCTGTGGCAGATGCTGGAGCGGCTGGTGGGCCCGATTTAGGTGACGAACCAGAGGTCAACGGCGATGATGATCTCGAGGGCGCCATGGAAGGTAAACAAAAAGCAGTCGACCTTCAAATGATTTTTTTAACTTTTGGTTTTTTTTAGCGATTGGTATGCGAGGTCCCATCTACGGTGTTTTCCAGAATGTAAGTTCTTGTCTTTCAATCTGTCTTTTAGTTTAATTTTTCTCATTTTTTTCATTAACACAGGCGGCTTTGATGATTTTTGTTCTCGACACTGCAATTGGCCTCGGCATATGGATACCATTCACAATCGGAAAGACAACTGCACTTCTCACAGTAAGTCGGTTCTTAGACCACTCTTCGGCTACTTATATTTCTTTCTTTCTTTCTGAAAGCTGGACCCACGACGCCTGCTGCAAGTTCTTCATCTGCCTCTACGAGCAATCAGGATCGTCACGGATCCTTTCGTTGATTTCTTCGCGTATTTAATCGTGGATCTTTTCCTTCCGGCATTGTTCAGACTCACGTATACCTTCCTGCGGATTGGCTTTTTCTTTGGACGGATATCTGTCGACATGTTATTCGGGAGGGGGACAACCTCGGACATAACACAAATGTCTACCAAAATGGTTTGTTTCACGATTTTCTCTCGTTTTTCTTTCATCTAACGCTTCGAATTATAGTTCAACCATTCGGTCAACCTGCTAAGCAAACCCCTCTCTCACATTTCAGCGTGGACAACATCCGTGAATGTTACAGAAGAAGTAACGGTTTCGAATTCGACGACACCCGCATTTTTGGCTTCCCTTCCTGACTATCTCGGTGTCACCGAGCCATATTTTGAAGTTCTTGGAAAGGAAGTTAGAAGAGTGACGACTGAAGCACAAGAATCGTGGATTAGGCTGGCGCTGGGAAGTGGCCCTGTGCACCGGTTCTTTGCTATTGTGTTGGGTTATTGTGTGGTTGGCATATTGATCCTTTTGTACCTCAATATCCTCACGGTTGGGAATGCGAGGACGGCGGGTGTTGCTGTTCGAAACGCTGTCCGTCAGCAGTTGCTTGTGTTGAAGGTATGTTTTTTCTTTCTTTGAGATTGAGGTAGGCAGCACATGAATGACGATTCCGCTTTGTTTACTCAATAGGTTGCCTCTTTCATCTTCATTGAATTGGTGACATTCCCACTTGGTTGCGGTATCGTCCTGGACCTCTTGACTGTGTGGGTCTTCCCAGAGGCGAACTTCCAATCACGGATCGCTTTCTTTTCTCAAGCGCCTCTTACGGCCATCTTTTATCACTGGATCGCAGGAACGATGTTCATGTACGCGCGTTGTTCATTCTGACAAAATTTGCGAAAACATTTCGATCTCAATTTTCTTCTTTCTTTCTAGGTACTTTTTCGCCGTGCTTCTTTCTGGCTGTCGAAGTGTGATGAGGCCAGGAGCTATGTGGTTCATCAAAGATCCTCAGGACCAAAATTCGCATCCGATCCGTGACATCTTAGACCGACCAACACTGACGCAACTGCGCAAGATCTGTGTTAGTGGGCTCATGTACTCGGTTGTGGTGGCCTGCGTCGTTTCAAGTGTAAATGCGTTGGTAACCTTGGGAAGCAAGACCATCATGCCTTTCAGATGGAAAACAAGGTATGTCATTTTGTGTGTGTGTGTTCAATCCGAAGACTTATAATTTTTTTCCGTTTCTTTACAGAGAACCTCTTTCGGATGTCCCCGTCGATTTACTCTTCCTCCACATTGTCCTACCATATACCGTACATTATTTCCGACCAAAACGAACTATCAAGCACGTTACCACCATCGTTTGGAAATACCTCGCCACACGACTACGATTGACATCCTACTTCTTCGGTGGACGCCATGCGATCGAGGAGTACACGCCGAAGGATTGGCGAGACAATTTCCGGAGGGCGCATACACACGTTGTACAGGAAGGCGAAGTCATTGATGGGTCTTTCCGCCGTGTACCCGCAACGGATAACCTGGCTCTGCCCAGAGACATGCGTGCCACCGTCGCTGTCACAGAAGACGGAGAGCCCGTAGACGAAGCGGCTAGAGTCCTGATGAGACAACAAGATGCAGAGGCCGACAAAGCGAAGCGGAATATCAAAGACGACTACATGATCGTGTACTTGCCGCCTCACTTCCGTTATCGCATCTTCGGGTTCATCCTTCTCTTTTGGACCATCGGGGCCATCGTCGCAGGCTTCGTGGTTGCCGTCCCCATCACATTCGGACGAAGTTTCTTTAGGTTGTTCACGCCTCGCGACGTGCATGATGGGTATTCGTTCATCGCTGGATTCTACCTCATTTGGTTGTGCCACCTCACCGCCAAGGCAATCGACCGTCTCGACAAACGGAGGCAGCGAAGGGGAGGAGACGGTCCGCGCGCGGAATTGCCTGTACTCGTGATCAAACGCGGTTTGCTTTGGCTGGCGAAGACGACGTATATGGTGTTCTTCTTGGGAGTCGTCATCCCCGTGCTGTTGGCGCTGGTGATCGATTTATATATCATCCTTCCTATTCGATTGACGTTGGATCCTGGGATGTTGCCTCGTGTGCGTGTGGTGGATGCCTGGGCGCTCGGGTTGCTCTATGCGAAGATCGCGATGCATGCTCATCGCATTCAGCCTGCGAATAGGATCTCCCGTGGATTGCTCCATGTAAGTTGGGCCCTCGGGTGAATCGTGTTTGTTTGAAAAGAAAAAAATGCTGATGATTTTTTTTTTGCTATGTTCTGAAATAGATTCGGGCTCATGGATGGACAAGGCCTGACCCGATTGCGGCTACGAAAGAGGTGATCTTGCCACTTGCGGGTGGTTTTTTGGGAATGATACTCTTCCCCGGTGTCGTCTTCCGGACACTGCAATACCTCTTCCCCAATATGGTGACCGATGATAGATTCTTATGTACGTTTCGACTCTCTTAGCAGTGCAGATTGCATGGTTGAACTGACCTTCTCCTCCTCCTCCCCCAACCTCCTATATCCAGTCATGCACGTATACCCAACGGTATTTATGTTAGCTGGCACCGTGCGCTCTGGGATTACCTTGTACGGGATGATGTCGTCGTGGTCGCAGGCCGTTAGGGACAAGGAGTTCTTGGTGGAGTTGAGATTGAGGAACCATGAACCAGAGACAAGCTTGAATTCGGATTCGAGCCTGAGCGTCGGGCCTCCTCCGGGCAGGGATGGCGCGGGGCTGGAAGGCCTTGGACTTAGATTTGATGCGGAAGGACGGATTGTGGACCCGAATGGGAATGGTTTTGAGTAGATCATGGTGGACGTTTAGTTGAGGATGATGATGAGGAGGAGGATGGTGGTGGTGCAGATGTTTTTTATGTAGGTAGGAGTTGAAAATCTTTCATTCTTTTTAGTACATAGTCTTTGTTACAGCCGTTTGATTTGCTGTATCTTTCTTGTCTTGTGGAAGATAGTAAGATCGTAAAATGTATATAGTTTTAAACAATAATTTTCACAAACTTGACTGTTCGAGGGTTTTCGCACCGGTGTCGACTCGAGGTATCCTCTCTACTATTTTTTTGGTGAATAACTCTAGCTTTTTCTCCCAAGATTTCTCTTTCATCCGATGACGACAATACGCAGCCACAACAAGCGATGACTCCTCCCTTCTGGCCTTCATTTCGACACATTTCACACGAAAAACCATGCCACTGCCACGTTAGAATGCCCTTCGCCCTATCATCCACAACGGGATGAACAATCAAGTCCTTACTCAGATCACACAGAATGGAATTTTGGTTTTTCGACCATTGCAAATGAGGAATGAAATTATGATAGTACAATATACAAACACAATAAGATAGCAAAACAGAAAGAAATCCCGAATCCCTGAGCAATTAAGCTCCGAAACCGTAGAGTGTGCGTCCTGATCGCTTGAGAGCGTAGACGACGTCGAGGGCTGTTACTGTCTTTCGCTTGGCGTGTTCTGTGTATGTCACTGAGTCGCGGATGACCTGGAAGAAGATAAAGAGGTAAGGAAGAGAGCAAGAGATAAAGAGAATTGGGATACTGACATTCTCGAGGAAGATCTTCAAAACACCACGGGTCTCTTCGTAGATAAGACCGGAAATACGCTTCACACCTCCACGACGAGCGAGACGGCGGATGGCGGGTTTTGTGATACCTGTAGATGGAGTTAGGTGTGGTTGAGAGAGGAAGGGAGGAGTAGGCTACGTACCCTGGATGTTGTCACGAAGAATCTTGCGGTGGCGCTTGGCTCCGCCCTTTCCGAGTCCCTATAAATGCCACAGGAATGAGAACGAGATCCTGAATTTTGACTTGTTCTGATTCAACGCACCTTTCCACCTTTTCCGCGTCCAGACATGTTGATTTAAATGGGTTGGTGGGGGGGGAGGTGATATAAAAAGGTTTGGTGGTGGTGGTGGTGGTGGGTGGTGAAAGCAAGGATGGCAGATCACACTTCCCGAGGCTTTGTTATATATAAGTGTGTGTGGCTGTGCAGCTTTTCCTCGTTTGTTGATCATTAGTAGCGCGGAGGGTCACGTGGAGGACGCGATCGCGTTTGTATATAACCAAGCCCCTTTGGGAAGGCCAATCCCCCACTTACCTTTCACTCTCACCACCACCACCACCGACCACCACCAACACCACCACCACCTCCTTCATCATCAATGGCCCGCACCAAGCAAACCGCTCGCAAGTCCACCGGTGGCAAGGCCCCTCGTAAACAACTCGCTGCCAAGTCCTCAGCGCGCAAGACTGCCGTATGTATTCTTTTCAAAAAAGTTTCTTTTAAGGTTTTGTAAACTCATTGTGTCTTTGTAGGCCGCCGCTGGTGGTGTCAAGAAGCCCCATCGCTTCAGGCCCGGAACAGTCGCTCTCCGTGAAATTCGTCGTTACCAAAAGTCGACCGAGTTGCTCATCCGCAAACTCCCCTTCCAACGTCTCGTTCGTGAAATTGCTCAGGACTTCAAGGTATGCCACTTCACTATGCCTCCTATACCCTTTTAACTGACTCGAACTTTGTCATTCAGACTGATCTCCGCTTCCAATCATCAGCCGTTATGGCTCTCCAGGAAGCCGCTGAGGCTTACCTCGTCTCCCTCTTTGAAGACACCAACTTGGCTGCCATCCACGCTAAGCGTGTTACCATCCAGCCCAAAGATCTCGCGTTGGCTCGTAGACTGCGGGGCGAGCGATCGTAGAGGGTCTTGATTAGCATTTCGGTTTCTTTTTTATTCGCATTGTTATTGTATTATAGTGTACGGTTTCTTTCTACTCGTTATGCTCCATGCTCCAATATGATCCATGGTTAATATTCTCTGTGTTGAACTTCCTTGAGTGCCTTGGCCATTAACGTTTATAGTGTCAATTGAGGTTCGAAGACAACCAATTAATATTGCGATGGACTCGAGGCAGTGAAAGGTCTGGTTAGTCATGGTATGTCACTCTTCCTTCTATCAAGTGAAAATTCGGGAGGAAGACAAGAGAAAGACCTCTTCATTCTGAATTTTTGAGGTGCTCTAGGGTGTTCTCAGAATTTCAGCAAAACTGAACAGGTGATACGCCACAAATGGATGCTCCATATTTAACAAACTGTCGGAATCGGCGGCCACCGCTCCTAAAATTATTCAACATTTCTTTTTGGCGCTCAAGACTTTTCGGAGGGCTGGGAATCTGCAAGGAATCTGGATATTCTTATGGTGATACGGTAAACCTTCGAGAAGTCCGTTCCTGAAGTCCTTTCACTGGCCACCGGCCTCCTCCAACTAAAACTTTCGCCACCGCACGCAGCGCGTATCTCTCTCTCTCTCTCTTGAAACTCACACGGTGATCGGTTCCAGCCAAAATGAAATTTCCCCGCCTTTGTTGTTTTCCATCAATACCCCCCGCTGAGCAATGAGCGCTCAACCAAAGTTTACTTTTCCTCATTCAAGCAGTAACAGCGCCAGTAATACGCGTCCTACTACTCCTTAATACGCGGATGTGGCTATCTGCATCGACGGTCTCAATACATATGTTGCGAGAAAATGCTCACCACTTGACAACCCCACACAGACTCCAGGCTGGTCTGGCTGTTGGCGACGTGTTTTTTGAAATTTGGGCTACGCCACACGTGCCCCTATGGCTCTCGCCGAGTCGCCCTGTTCTTTCCTGTTCTTCTTTGCAGGACTTTGGGGTGGCCAATTTTATCTTCGCAACAAGGATTCAATTATCCATTCAGTAGCTTGGCAGGGGGGGGGGGGCCTGGTCTAATAATTTCTTAAATTATGGTGCTCCAGACTGCTTTCACTCACTCTCCATCTTCATCTCCTCCATCTACACCTCTTCTTCGCCCGAGTCCTGTTCAATTGCCATTCCCATCATATATCACACAGAAAGACATTTGGTCGCCCCCCTTTCCTGGTTCCCTTTCGAGCCTTTGAGGATCCGGAGCGCCTGCCACGATGGGGTTGGTGGTGGATTGGACGACGGTTCCTCGGGCTGTCAGTGCCCTGCAAACTATGGTTTACCTCAATCCCGAGCTCTCGGTGGTGAAAGGTGGAACATATGATATCATAAAGGCTTTGGCTCAGTGGAGAGTCCTGTCGGTGAATACATTCCTGTGAGACCTCTTTTGCGGTTTGCGGTGCTGATTTTCTGGGCTCTGTTGTGAAGGAAGTCGAAGGTGTGTATAAACATTATGATTTTTTTGGTTTTGGTTTTCTGAACTCGTTTTCGACAGTGGCAGCCACTGCTCTTTTCATGTTCGATTATGTCCTTACCATGGGAATGGAAATCAACCTCGTTTGGGCAGCGAAGTGGAACTGGATAAAGCTGTTGTATCTTGCCCAACGATATACTCCTTTCATCGACGCTGGTTTCATAACAATATACCGTACGTCCGCGTCGCCTTTCATCAATCGTATACATGACCTCACACTGGCATTCACATAGGCCATGTGGGAACCGAATTTGCAAGAGAGCGCTGTGAACGAATGACAATGGTCACTGGAGGTTAGTTTTTGTCTCTTTTCTTGTGAGATCTCTCGGGCGAAACGGTTGATTGACGTTTGCTTCTTCGTACAGTGCTCACTATTGCAGGAACCATTGCTTCGGAACGTGTGTCCCATTTCACTTATTCCCTTATCGTCGTAGCCTTCTGCTGACCATATAAAAAACAGTACTCCTCACGATACGAGTTTGGGCAATTTGGAACCGAGGCATGAAGTTTGGGATCGCCCTACTGATCGGGTTTATTGGCGTTTGGATCCCAGCTTGCATCGCCGGGTATCTGTATACCGGTAGTCTCGTTTGTCAGTCGACTATTTTTTCTTCTCTATCTTTTTTTTTTTCTTTTTCTGTTCTGTGTCTCCGCCGTATGCTCATCTGATTTTGATATGCTGTAGATCCTGAAAGTCCTCCGTATTCTGGCTTCCGTGGATGCTTCATTATGAGCGACAAGCCGCTGGTCGTTTGGTGTTGGGCATGTCTTCTGCTGTGGGACCTAGGTGCGTTATCAACATTTCTTTCTTTGTCGGAACACTTGACTCTTTACTAAGACGTTCTTTTTGCTTTTTTTGCCGAAATGCACAGTCTGCCTGATATTGGTTGCCATCCCCGCATCTTACTCTTGTGCGCCACTATTTATAAGCTCTATGGTTATGCCTTTTTTCACTCACATAACCTTCTTTTGGGCGGTCCAGACCGATCGGGATTGGCATCGTCACCGAGGTTGACCTATGTCGTATATCGAGATGGTGAGCATTTTTTTTTTTTTCATCCACCCTCTTTTATTGAACCTTTTCCTGCGGTCGATAGGGACGGTATATTATGTGTTCCTGTTCGGTATGAAAGCCTCCTGCTCCTTCCTACTTTAGTCGGAAAATAACGGCGAACTGATTCTGATATCTTATTCATACAGCAATTTCGGTGGTGAACATCGTCTTTAGTTCACGTCTGCCTGTGAGCGTCAACACCCTCTGATTGAGTCTCGAGACTGATCCTTGACTTTCCCCGTTTTTGCAGGCATCGTGCAGAGTGGTCACTATGTCGTACGTCTTGTCTCCATTCCACTAAAGACGAGGTGTTTGACAACATATTCCATTCCCAAATCCAATTTCAAAACTTAGAATGACGAGATGCCTCCACTCAGCCCTAGCAAGTCGGGTACTCCTACAACTCCGCGAGCAGATTGAAGCAGAACCATCCGATACGCTCGCCATGGGAACTGAGATGTCGTTGGACATGATGGGCACGACGACGCATGCTGTAGATGAGGACGTGCTCGTCGCGCGTGGTGGGCATGCGTATGGGTATAATAGTAGGAGTGGGGGGGTTGGAGGGGTGGACTCGATCTCGAGGGCCCGTGGACCCCTCCGGAGGGGCGTTGGGAGTGAGAATGGGTTGGGGTTGGGAGATGCGAGTGGTGCGGGTGTGGGTGGGCTTGCTGTTCATGTACCGGGGAGGAGGATAAGTACCTCGAAGAGGCACAGTGCTACGCCTACGGTTACGTCTAGCGTTGAGTAAGCTTGACTCTTGAGGAGCATAGTCATCCCTACTTTCTTTTTTCTTTTCTTTTTTGGATTTTGGATTTTGTTGGTATTTTTACATTTATACCAGATATGTACGTACGGTATATCCTAGCATACACACATTTTAGTGTTATTGTACTCTTTCTTGTTGTAATTTCAAATTTGGTTGTTCTCTTGACTTGTCAATGTTTATGTACCCCAGATGTACCCCATGCGAGAAAGCCTTGGCTTGACCAAGCTCGACCAGAGCGATCACCGATGTCTCCTCCGAAACATATCTGAAGGCTTGCCTCAGCCCACTTGACAACCACTGTTGCTGTCGTATGATATCATTCGCTTTGCAATGTTACTTTTATATACGTTTAGCTACTGTACGTACCTACCAATATCGGCTCGGATCGCAAACATGAATTTGTTGATTGTAAGATCACTATGTACGTACATCCTGAGGGAACATGCTTGTGTTGGAATCAGTCTCTCTGTAGATTACAGGGCTATACCCCAGTCTTAGAGAACAACCTGATAGCTAACCCAAATCTATCAAAGCAAAGTGAGATAAGAATTTAACAACCCTGTAGTGGATGTCTGCACTCGCATGGGTTGTTGAGGGAAATGAATGATCTGGAAGAGGCCATTCTGTCGGGCCGCGATTGCACCTCGCACCCTCCTGTCTGGCCACTCTGACCGTTCCACATCCCTCAACAACCTTGGAACGAGTCTCAGCACTCGAGGTCACGACCCCAGAGCAGAACATTTCACTGTTTGTTCGTGCTTCTCGTCATCGACGCAAACTGAGAATTCAAACGCCAAAGCAATGCAGTGTTTGGTGAGAAAATATCACGATCCGGCGGAGGACAGGAAATGAAAAAGAAAGATAGGAGAAGTAGGGACTCCGCCCAACGTAGCCAAAACTGACAAACGGAAGAGGTCCCCTTGCGCTTCCCAATCGCGTAGTTAAAGAGCAGGATAAAAGAGGGAAGAAATACATGTTCGACTCATGCTTTATGACGGTGTTATCGAGGGGGGCTTTGCTGTTATAGATGACACAGAGGCTGGGCTTGAGATTGAGATCATACAGGCCGACGCATTGGCGCCTTGGGGGAGAATACATCAACGACGTCTGGTTCTATAAAATCCATAGAAAAGTTCAATTCTAGATATTTTGTAGAAAGATAAATCTGCCTACCTTTCTGCTGTCGTTGGAGAGAAGACGTGAATAAGTCGAACTGGAGGAGCATGGTTGCCGAGGATGATCGATACCAGTTTTGCTTTCTGGTCAGACATCTCCATGAGATCTTGATCTGCATAGGATCTGTCGCATTTGTCGCTTGCAATCGTTGTGGTTTTCGCGTCAACTATCAGAGGCGTCCCCCTCCTATCGTCAGATCACCTTGATCGCCAATGGATCGTCGGCACCTGATCTCCACTTATGTTGGAATGATAAGGTGGGCCAGAAATTGCAATTTTAAGTAGAAACGACGCATTTTTGCGGTGAATGTCGGTGTTTCGTTGGGCGGTCTGGGTGGTAATACATTATAGTGGAATTTAGCAACGTGTCTTGTAAGTTGTGGAGTCCTGACGAGAGTGAGGGTTACGCTGTGATGGCCGAGATTTTCCTGGATCGCCTTGGGATCGCCGCCGTGATCCATAATATAATGACTGGTTAGACGTTGAATACCCTGATCATGTATGTAAAATGTGTGAATGCACTGAAGAAATGTTAGGACTGAAAAGAACAACCCGTACCAGTGAATTTCGAAGTTGAATTCAACATGCCATGCCGTTTTGCATCCTCTCGAACTGAGATGGGTCTTCTATTGCAGAGATAGTAGAGTATTATAGAGCCAAAGAGGACCAATCGATCTGATAATCACGATTGAAACAAAGGTCGAGAACGTTGAAATGTTTTTCAATCAATCAAGGGGATCATGGTGGTTTTAAGCAAGCAGTGCTTGGCATCATCCACAATTGTGGTCCGCCGGCTCCGGCGAGCCGGTCTTGTGTACCAGTTCCACTTCCAGCGATCCTCTTCTTTATTTAACCCTCAGCAGGTCCACCCTCCGCGTCATTCTTGACGAGGTGCTCTACATCGTATATCGTACCCTAGATCTTTCTCTACGGCTTCCCACCAACAGAATAACCAGAGAAAAGTGAAACCAACACCAAAAAGCCAAAGGCTTCAGCAAGTCAAACAGAACAAACAGAACGACGACGACCGACGATGCCAAACGCGATGGACCCCAACGGGAGCACCAACGGTACTGGTGGATGGAAGTCGGAAAAGAGGAGAAAGGAATCGAGCAAGTTTGGAAAGGAGACGAATGGTGATCGGAGGGATGAGTTGAGTCTTTTTTCTGCTTTTTCTTTCATGTTGTCTATTCTTTACTTGAACAATACCATTACTTGAAACACGCATACTGATACACTTGACGGAATCTACAGCACACGCAACGTCGCGCAAAGCATATCAGACCTGCATAACGCCTCGCTGGTCTTATCCACACGTCCAGAGATGTCGAGTCTTTTTCTGCTTCGCTTATACCCGCTTTCGTTAGAGAGGTCGGCTCTGACGGCACAGCTTGAGGTCGAAGAGAGATATTCGATTGATTGTGCGCAGGTGGCGTATGATGAAGAACGAGAGAGGGTCGAGGACGAGTGGAAGAGGGGTAGGGAGAGAGTTAGGGAGAGGATGTTGGAGGGAATTGAGGAGAGACGGAGGAGGTTGAGAGAGGAAAAAGACGGCGAAGGCATCATTGGTGGTTAGTTTCTTCTCTTTCTTTCTTTTCTCCAATTCAATCCAACTCAACAACGCCATCTAGACGCTGCACTCGACATGCACTCCCGTCCGCCTATTACCAGGAAACTGCGAAACAAGCTCGGCACGTCCCCACCGCCTACACCACACCCCCTCACTGGAGCCACCTCGCACTTCCCCATCACAGGCCACACCTTTGGCGGTGGAACCGGTGTCGGCGGGGCCAACGGGGCCAACGCCACAGGCCTTTCATCCAATATACCCATCACCACAGGCCCGTTCCTTAACCCCCACTCGCTGAACGTGGACGACCTGCCCTCGCCTTATCCATTACCTCTTACCTCAAGCCATTTACCGCCTTCGGGCGGGTCGGCGTTGGGTGGTGGTGCAGGTGCGGGTGGAGGTGCGGGAGGTGCTGGGGGTAATGGGAATGGTGCGCAGGGTGCTGGAGGCGGTGGAGGCGGCGGAGGGAGGAGGAGGGTGAAGGGAGGCGGGGGACCGGGACAGGCGGTGGGCGGGTTGGGAAAGAGCTTGTTCGTGTTTAATGTGGTTAGGGATATTGATATTGAGGCCGACCTTGGGGAGATTAGGAGAGGGAATAAGAGGAGGAGGGCGACGGCTGCTGCTAATACTGGGAGGGCCAGCTAGGAGAGGGCCATTTGGTGTTCAGGTATGCTCCTTTTTGTTATTTTTCCTTGTTCTTGTGAGGATCTGATTCGTCATTTGTTCAGGACTCCTCCCCATCTTCCTTTGGCTTTTGTTTGACTGTTTGTCTTTATACCTCTCTATCCTTATATCTTTTTCACCACTGTAGTTTATAGACGACTCAACAATTCTTTCTATCATGACTCAATTTCTCTTTTCTCTCTCTGTCCGCTTTGTAGTTGTAAATCAAGTATTATTTGGTCTCGGTGCATTCCTACAACTTTCCAGGCAACCTCCCACCTCCACTCAACCTAATCGTCTCTCCATTCACATACGGACAATCCAATATCCACCTCACTGTTCTCGCGAACTCGTACGGCTGGCCAAATCGTCTCGGGTACACGATACCCTCGTTCTCCAAGCTTCGACGTGTCTTGGCGGGGAAGTTGGCTGTCATGCTACTGTCGAAGACGCCGGGCGCGATGGTGACGACACGGACGGCGTGTCGAGCGAGGTCACGGGCCATAGGCAGAGCCATGGATCGGAGAGCACCTTTCGAGGCAGCGTAAGCTGTTTGGCCGGGTTGGCCTTCGAACTAAATGGGAACGTTAAGCACAAATGGAGGGAGGCTATGATCAAGGACTCACGGCTGCTGCACTCGCGACGAAGATGACGACGCCTCGCTCGCCGTCTGGGCCTTCTTCCGGAGCGACCTTGACAAGATGCTCAAGGACCAACCGGGTGAGGTTAAAGGACCCCGTGAGGTTCACGTCCAACGTGAACTGCCACAGACTCAAATCATGGGCCTTCCCATGAGCGTCGATGATCTTGCCGGCGGTGCCTACGCCCGCACAGTTGATCACACCGGCTAGGGGTGCGTGTGTGTTGGTGTCGATCCAGGAAACGGTGTTTTCGACGGCGGAGGTGATTTGTGGGAGAGAGGTGATATCTGTTTTGTGGAATTGGACGTTTTTGGAAGAGAGGATGTGGGGTGGGGGTGGTGAACGGTCCAGGATGGATATGTAGGCGTTTTGGGAGAGCAAGTCTTCGACAGTGGCCAGCCCGAGGCCTGACGACCTGTACCATGATAATTATTAATCAGATATGTTTTTTTTTCTGGGATTTGCGCGACGTTGTTCTCGTACCCTCCAGAGACGACAAAGGTCCTATTTTCGACCTTCATGATAGATAGATGTTAGAAGGAGGAGAAGCGTCGGCGTTCAGCCTTCCCCACAGCCGGAAGTACTCTGCTGAACACAAACAGAGCGATTTGATTGGCTGGACACCTTTATCACATTCCGAGAGATACCACGTGATCATCCCGCTTACCTCATCCACTTTTCCGACTTCATTTTCCCAGGGCTGTAACGCGAAGAATCGTCGTCGGCGACATACGCCTTCCCAACGTTCTCTCCTTCATTCACACCCTGTTCTCTTTCTTCCTTGTTCTTGCACACAAAACTCACAATGTTCAGAACCGCTTTCCGTTCATCTGTAAGCTTCAAATCTCTTCATGATAGGAATATTCGATTTCTCGTTTCTCACCTTCTCTCTCTTCTCTTTTCCTTATACTTCTAGTTTCGGTCACTGAACCGTACAACCCTCCTCTCAAGAGCATCCTTAACCCCCAACGCCAGCTCAACTCCAAGCAGACTCACGCAACTCCAACTCCAACACCAATCCCACCGCCTCATTTCAGATGACGTCCGCTCCAAGCTCCAAGCCGCCGTGAAAGCCAACCCAGTCGTGCTCTTCATGAAAGGCACACCAGCCGAACCGCAATGCGGGTTCTCTCGTGCGGTCGTTCAGATCCTTGACTTGCATGGTGTCCCCCCTGAGAAGATGCAGACGTATAATGTCCTGGAGGACCCGGAGCTGAGGAGTGGGATCAAGGAGTTTTCGTACGTTTTGGCTTTTTTGTGCTTGGGATGGAAGGGGTTGAATGACTGATTGATAATACAACAGGGAATGGCCGACGGTGCCTCAGATTTATGTGAATGGAGAGTTCATCGGTGGTTGTGATATCCTTATTGGAAGTGAGCATACTATCCTTTTCTTTTCCTTTTGTTATCGTATTTGTCATACTACTCCTTCCTTCGTTCTCCTCCATTCCTGTTTCCCTTCTCTCTTTCTCCTGCTCCCTTTCCAACGACACTTACCAATATCTCACCCTCACTTTCTCTTCAAGTGCATCAATCAGGAGAATTGGAGACCCTGCTCGAAAATAACGGCGTCATCCCAAAAATAGAAGACGATGCCTCGTCGTCTTCGTCAACAACGCCCAAAGAGGAGAAGGCTGCTGCTTGATTTGTGGTTGATTCACTTGACAATTTCGTTTCGTTTCGTGTATAGTATCTATTAATTCATCCCCCTCACTACCTCTCTTCAACTTCAAGGAAGGATATGTTCAGCATGTTAAGGGGGCTAAAAGAATTGCTCAAGAGTTCGAACGCCCTTGCCTCCTTGTCCGATTTTTTTTTTTTAATTCAACGGAAATGACACCGGCAACCGCTTTTTGAAACCTGCCTCCCAGGCTTCGCGGAAGATGGTGTGAGTGTCAATGAACGATGAATATCCCTCCGTCACAACACATGATAGCCTCTAAGGTGGTCCTGGTAACTGGTTTGTGTTTTGTTTTAATTCTTTGACATGCTTGTTTGTCTGATTTCTCTGTTCGTCAGACATTCTGAGCCTGAACGTTTGGGTCTCGTACTGTTCATGGTGTTGTTGAATGACGAGGGACATGATTGGCAGTGCTGATGTATATCCACGGCGGCGTCCTAGCAACTGAGAAAAGCCGCCTGTGACTGACACTCCTTCCTTTGGCGTCGGTAAGGAGGAGGACAAGGTGTCGGCCATGGAGAAGCTGAGGAGGACGACGAAGAAGTCGAAGATAAGGCCGAGTTTGACGAATCATTCGCTTGGTTACACGAGGGCTCTGCGAGTGAGGGTGTGGGTGAAGCAGCTCTTACGCATGGGCCTGCACCTGGAGCTGACCCGCTCCTCCCGCCGTCCACGTCGACATCGCTGAATAAGACTCGTGTGGATGGAGATAAGAGTTGTCTTGTGGGGTTTCAGGATCAGGTCCCGGAGTAGTATTCGCCGGGTCCCACAGCGCTTGGACACTGTAAGCAAAGGCGGCTTATAAGGGGTTGTCTCCTTCTACGACAACATTTTCGGCACAAAGAATCATCCTCAGTTCTGAAGCATGCCCGATCCACCATAAAATCCTACGGCCATCGAGGTGTATACCTGTTGGGGCTTGTACTACAATGCCGATCATCCTCGAGATGAGTTGTCTAGATCACCGTTCTGTTCTTTTACTTTTCGCGATGTCAATGTGATTGGGTACTCAATAACTTTAACCTTGTTTGATAATTTCAGGATGTGATGATTTTAGCATCGCGATATGAACGCGGTGCACTACATACTCGCAAGTAAGCGCCCAAATTTTTCAAAAAGGGACTCCCAAAATCGGAGTCTGAAATTTCGATGTATCAACGTCAACGACCAGTGAACGTTACGTTCAATATTCACGTTCAACTTCAACAAAGGCAGTGGCTCACTCCAAGTCTGCTCTCAGTGTCGACTTCCACCCCAAATTCACCCTCTCATCGAAAATAACAAAATCTTATGTCTTCACAACCCCATTCCTCGAAACGCAAACGACAAAGTTCAGAAGATCCGGGGGCTGACTCGGAACTGGCTATAGTAACCAAATCGAAATACTGGTTTGACGATGGAAATGTCATTATTCAGGTTGAAAATACCCAATTTCGGCTGCATCGCTCTCTGCTTGCGCGTCACTCTTCAGTTCTCAGGGACATGTTTGACATTCCCCAACCAAAGGAGACAGGTCACAGTGAAGAATTGGATGGGTGTCCCCTCATCCACCTGTCGGACCGAGCCTGCGACTTTGAGCTTGTAATGTCGACCTTCTATGATAACGTCAAGTACGCGCATACGTTTCAATCTTTTTGATTTGAGCAATTTCATGTATCAGTTCACATTTGCATTAGGGCCTTTGATATTAGGACTCCAATGCCGTTTGACCTTTGCGCCGCAATCTTGCGTCTTGGCAAAAAATATGATATCGAACACCTTCTGAACGAAGGTTTACTACGCTTCCGGCGCGAATGTCCTAGTGATCTCTCGGACTGGGACATACTTGGCACAGCGGACCCTACCCATGAAATTGCCGCTGAGAATGATTTCTATATACGGTGTCTGGCATTAGCGCACGAGATCTCTTTAAACCGAGCAATTCCCATGATCTGTCTCGTACTGATTCAGAAGAACCATGCAGTACGTTTTTCTTTCGAGCTCACATAGATGATAAGTATCCTCACAATATTTTACCCCACAGTTCGATATTATTACCCTGATAGACGAGGACAAGGCCACAAAGGACGACCTTCGTGTCCCCCCCAGCATATGGAAGCAATGTTTAGAAGGGCGCGACAAAATTCTCTGTCGAATTCATCGAAAACTCTGTGATTGGGCTTGTTCATCTACATCTTCGCCCATTCCAGACAAAAAATGCAGCCAAGTTGGAACATGCACTGCATCAAGAGCAAATGCCGTCATGCAAATCCTCGCGAAGAAGCCCGATGATCCTGAGACGCAGGATACTTTTTCAGGCATCCAAATCATGACCGACACATGCCTTCCAACAATAGTTGGTAGTCTGATATGCAAGAGTTGTAGAACATCCCTCAGGGCTGCTTTGGAGGAATTTCGGGCAGAGTTGTGGAGAGATCTCCCTTCACTTTTCAAATTTGGGGACAGCTGGGAGGACCTCAAAGACTTTTAATTGTCACAATCAATCATAAATTTATTCCATGAACTTAGGAGTAATATATACAAAATCCCTGGTATGTCGTTTGAACAAAAACACCTGAACCTTACATGGCCCCTAAAGATTTGGGTCTGGACTCTAAAAGGCTTAAAGAAAGACTCGGACCGCGACGCCCGGCATCATGCGTTTTGAGTCCCGCACCAGTTCTCAAAGAGATCCACCAGTCAACCACCAGTGCCACCAAACTGCCACTCCTCGCTCCAAACTCGCTCTTTCAAGAACGCTTTACCCATAGTTTCTCAATCTTATTCTAACTTGCAATTAACAAGAATACTCTGACATTTGTTATGTCGTCTTCAACACTCCAGCAGAATCGACCTAACGAACAGAATCAGAGCACTGAAATCGTGAAGTCGAAATACTGGTTTGAAGACGGGAATGTCGTCCTTCAAGCGGAAAACTCGCAGTTTCGCGTCCATCTATCCATGCTAGCACATCATTCGAGTGTTTTCAAGGACATGCTCGGCATTCCACAGCCGCCAGAGAACAACGCGTCTATTGAAGGCTGCCCTGTCGTGGTGCTGAACGACAAAGCGATGGATGTCGAACATATGATCTCAGTGCTGTACGATAATTTCAAGTATGTGTTTTTCTGTACATTTTACTGTTAAGAAACGAAACTGAACAGAAGTTTCTTTCATCCCAGAACGAATCATGTACGAGAACCGATGTCCTTTGATCACCTCGCAGCCATCCTACGACTGGGAAAGAAGTACGACATTGACCACTTTTATTCCGAGGGCCTTCGCCGAATACGTACTGCATTCCCGACGTCCCAACCCAAATGGAAGGATATATGTCGCAATGGAACTGTTGAAATTGCTGAATGCGAAGGCTATCTGGAAAAGGTCATCAACCTAGCCCATGAACTGAGTATCGAAAGCATACTTCCGACAGCGTACTTCTTGTACGCCCTAAAAACAACTCCCGTAAGTCACTGAAAATCTTTGCAACTCTGTTATTTGGTTCAAATCTAAAAAAACAATGATAGGATAAGCTGTTCGGAGTTTTTCACTCCAACGTGAATAATGCGACGTGTCTACCCAATAGTGCCATTAGGGCATGCTTACTTGGTCGTGAACAACTCCACCATATCTCCCATTTGTTGTCAATCGAATTATGGACTGCAGAGCAAAAAAATCCTTCTCGGAAAAAATGTCTTGCGCCTGAGGATTGTAAGGAGGGCGCTTGTGCTTTCTCCTCCATGAAATCCTTCTGCTATTACGTGACGGGTCTGGAAAGAAACGTTTCCAACGACAGCCTATGCGAAAACTGTCGAACAAACCTCTCGAATTGCTTCGAACAAATAGGAGCATGTTTATGGCAATCACTCCCCGGGATTTTTTCCCTTCGTGGATGGGATGAGCTGAAGGATTTTGACGCATGATAGTAATGTCCCGATACTGTAATTGTTTTCAAGTGATTCAACAATGCTATTTTCAAGTTATTGACTGAAGCTCCGAACAGATTACTTGCCCAAACTTGGAAAGGCATCCAGTGAGTCGAAAGCAGAATCTTTATTCCAAAAGTCTCTTTTTGTATCTATATGTTTCCTTGATGTTTGTCATACCGCTTTATAGGACTGGCTTCATTGACAAATCGAATACGCAACTCAAGCGCAAGAGCGTCCGATCCGTAGCCCATTTGACTCTGAATCATGGGAAAATGTTTGGTCTGCTTGCAGGTAAAGAGGATTCTATGAGCCAGGATCCTTCAGGTATAGGAGTCGTGTCATTGGACTCTCTGTTGTTGAGTCGTTTGCACTTTACGTCTCTACCTCAGTAAGCCTTGGACGTGCTCCCAAGTCCTACTTATAGTAAGCGCCCCAAATCGGTATATGTATCATGATCGGAGTACGAATTTTAAAGACTTTTCATTGAAAACTGGTATCACATGTCACATGTCACGTTTGAGTTCTGAAGAGACTGGCTCTTTCAAGAACACTTTAAAGCTTTACCCATAGTTTCGCAATCACATCCCAACTTTGTGGTTCAAGCAACAGTCCTAGTCAACTTTCAAGAACACTTTCCCCTGCCCCATAATTCCTTAATAACACCCGACCTTTTTTATTCAACAAACATTTACCTCACTATCCTATGTCCTCTTCAATACTCAAGCGGAGGCGAGTTTTAGTCTGAAAAGGGAACAACACCAAGGGGCATCCCTGACAAGTCCCTGAACAACGCTTTTCAATACTATGATTAAAATTCAAATGCCTTTCAAACATCCCCTTGTTGCTCCCGTCTGAAAAGGGAACAACACCTTTCATTACCATTAAAATCCAAACGCCTTTCAAACTCTCACTTGTCGCTCCCTTGCTTTACCCAGAGGTTTCTCAACCACTTCCCAACTTTCCGATCCAACGGGAATAATTACTCCTACAAACCGATGTCGTCTCTGAGTCCTCCACTCAAGCGGATGCGACTTAACGAGGAAAACGAGAACACTGACTCGCAAATCGTAAAGTCGAAATACTGGTTTGAAGACGGGAATGTCGTTCTTCAAGCAGAAAACTCTCTCTTTCGCGTCCATCTATCCATGCTAGCGCATCATTCAAGTGTCTTCAAGGACATGTTCAATATTCCACAGCCTCAGAACACAACACCGGAGAACGACGCGTCCATTGAAGGCTGCCCTGTCGTGGTGCTGGACGACAAAGCGATGGACGTCGAACACATGATATCAGTGTTCTACGATAACTTTAAGTACGTTTTAGCCACATCTTATTGTTGCGAATGGAATTGAACCAGGAATTTTCTCATCTCAGGACGAATGATGTACGAGAGCCGATGGCCTTTGATCACCTAGCAGCCATCCTGCGACTGGGAAAGAAGTACGACATCGACCATTTTTGCACCGAGGGCCTTCTTCGGATACGTAAAGAATTCCCAGCGTCCGAATACACAGGGGGACGAAAGTTCGGCGAGAGAGGTCTCGGGATTGTTGACTGCGATGAGTACTTGGAGAAGGTCATCAACCTAGCCCATGAATTGAGTATCGAGAGTATACTCCCGGCAGCATACTTCATGTATGTCCTGGAAAATGATTCTGTGAGTAATTGAGAAAACTTTGCAACTCCGTGATTTGACCAAATCTGATAAAAATGATAGAAAATGGTGTTCGAAGCTTTTTATTCCAACGAGAATAATGCGACGCGCCTGTCCCCCCGTATCCTCATGGCATGCTTACTTGGTCGTGAGCGTCTCCATAATCGCGCCCAATCGTTGACAATCGACGTATGGGCTGATAAAGGGCACACAAATTCCTTTCGGAAATGTGTTACGCCTCAGACTTGTAAGGAGGGCTCTTGTGCTTTCTCCTCTATGTCAGCTTTCTGGTTACACGTGCTGGGTCTGGAAAGGTGTATCTCTGGCGACCGCCCAAACTTATGCGAGAACTGCCGAATAAAATTTTCGGAATTCTTCGAGGATGAAGCAGCACATTTATGGCAAACACTCCCAGGGATATTTTCCCTTGATGGTTGGGACAAGCTGAAGGATTTTGACGCATGATAGTAATATCACGATTCTGTAATTGGTTGCAAGTGATTCAACGATACCGTTTTCAATTTATTAACTGAGGTTCAGAACAGATTTATTTGACTATCGCCGAACGCGGAAAGGTACCCAGTAGAAGTCGAAAACCGAATGTTTGTTTCAAGAGGCCCTCTTTATCTATCGCCCGATGACCTTACCTCCTGATGTTTTGTCTAGCCATTATATGTATACTTAGGACTGGCTTCATTGACAAATCGAAATACGCAACTCGAGCGGAAGAGCATCCGAACCGTCGCCCATCTGACAGTTTGTCAACACACACAATTGAATCGTGCGAAATCGTTTGGTCTGTTTGGTGTTGAAGAGGATTCTATGAGCCAGGATCCTTCAGGTATAAAAGCCCACATTGGCTGACTTAGAGATGCCCAGATTCACCCCGAACTTGCGATGAGTTTCTGTGAACACTGCACCAAAGGTATGGCTTGATACTCTTTCCTTGTACTTTGGAATTACTTTTGAAGGGTTGTTAATAGGCGCTACGCACGGAGGTACACCGAAAGGTGATTGCCTCCATTCTTTTCGGATAGCATTGTCCTAAAATTTCTATCTGCCAGGGAAATGGGAGAAAATCGGAGGAGTTGACACCTATATTGCCACTCCGACTCAAGAATATCCTAAAGACAAGGCGATCCTCTTTCTTCCTGACGTATTTGGACCACAGCTTATCAACGCTCAAGTTAGTATCCCTATCAAGGTTATAACACATTCGATGAACTCACCCTCAGACCGTAGCTTTTGGCAGACAGTTTTGCTGATAATGGACTCAAGGTCTGCTCTTCTTTTGTCTTGAATTCGTCGTTTTGGATTTTTAATGGCTCAATTTCTAGACATTCATTCCGGACTACCTCAACGGCGATCCAATTCCTCCAGAGGCCCTGAAGCCGGATCGTCTGGACTTTGATCTGGAGAAGTGGCGCCCAAATCACACTTCAGAGAAGACTCGAGTTCCGCTCGATAAAGTCATCAATGTCCTCAATGAGCAGGGAATCACGACGTTCGGAGCAACAGGTTACTGCTTTGGAGGTGATTAATCTATGATCTTCTATTCCTGTAGATCCCTCTCAAAGTGAAGTTCTAGGACGTTTTGTTTTTGATCTCGCGTTTGAGAACGTCATCAAAGTGGCTGTGGTTGCCCATCCTTCCTTGCTCGTGATTCCCGAAGATCTTGAGGTCTGTTTTTATTTTGTCATTGTGTTCTCAGCATTTTATGCTGAGCTTGAACTTAGAAATACGTGGAAGCCTCTAGAGCACCGCTCTTGTTCAACTCCTGCGAATTTGATAGGCACTTTACTCCAGACGTCACCGTGAAGCTCGACGCGATTTTCGAAAAATTCGAGCCGGGATATCAGCGCGAACACTGGATGGGATGTCAACATGGGTTTGCAGTTCGAGGCGACATGACGAACGAGATGGTCAAGGCTGGAAAAGAGGGCGCGTTCAAGAATACCGTCGAATGGTTTATCAGATATCTTTGAACGTTTGTTGAACCTTACAGGTGACCGGTATGTATGGACAAAATTATCCATGGCCCCCTTTTGTGACTGATGGCGTCAATGTTTTTTCTCGTCATCAGGTCAAAAACCTTCTTAGCTTAATAATGAACCTGCACAACTCCTTCGAGGGAAAGATATGTTTAGCGAACTTATCTCTTCTTTCCCACCTGTATTAGATTTCTTCAAAGGCTTTTCTTTTCTCTGAATCATCTTTGAATTGGTACTTTTGAGTGGACATGACCATCGCGAATCTCTATATCAATCCGAATGGGTAGTTTTTCTGTGTTCCGTATGTGTGGAAAGTCAAACTGGTTAATTCGTTATCTAATCTCCACTGTGGACAAGGCTGAATGACGCCATTGGGCGGCTCAAGGCCAATCATATTCCCGGTTGAATTGTAGTGGCTGGTAAACATCCGGCTTCCCAGTCGTGTCCACAGGTGTCTCATCATACCCCAAGATAGAAACATCGAAATTGGGATCCTGGGATATCATGCGGAACGTATAAAAGGAGGGTGGGGTTCAATCATGAGAATGACTAAGTACACCCACCCATCCGAGTTTCCAAGTTGTTCTTTTGGTTTCCTTCTCACAATCAGGATTTGCCAATTTGTTTGTTGATCTACAACCACCACCACCACCCTCTCTGTAGCCAAGCTTGAAGATCGACATGAGTTTTTGCGCTCACTGTGTTAAAGGTGCGATTGGACTACTAATTCTGAGTGTTTGAAAAACATTGAAAACATTGATTGATCGATTCCAATAGGTGTCACCCATGAGGGTACTCCCAAAGGTCAGAAGGCCTCCTTGGAGGAACCAATTCCACGAAAAGTACTTAAATACCGCGAATTCAGGCAAATGGGAAGAAATCGACGGTGTCAAGACCTATGTCGCCACTCCAACCAAAGACTATCCTAAGGACAAGGCTATCCTTTTCCTCCCTGACGTCTTCGGTCCACAATTGATCAATGCACAGGTGTGTGAGACTCGGTATTATTCGCATGGCTAAATTAATCGCTCAAAAATAATATCACTAGCTCCTCGCCGATGACTTTGCTGAGAACGGCTTCAAGGTATGGGTTCTCGAGTCCAAATAATATTAGCAAAAGTTTTAATCAGGATCGCAGACATTCATCCCCGATTACTTGAACGGCGATCCCATCCCACCCGATGCACTCAACCCAGGCAGCGACTACGACATCATGAAGTGGTTCCCTGCCCATGGCGCGGCTCAGACGCGTCCACCACTCGACAAGGTTATCAACGCTCTCAAGGCTCAAGGAATTACTACGTTCGGGGCTACAGGGTATTGCTTCGGAGGTAAGCAACTGTTTCGTCGAGTCAAGCTATTCACATACGAAATTGTACCCTAGGACGCTATGTGTTCGATCTTGCCTTCGAGAACGTCATCAAGGTCGCTGTCGTATCGCACCCTTCGCTTCTCCAAGTCCCTGCTGATCTCGAGGTTTGTATCCTTCTTTTATTTGAGAACTCCATTTCTGATCGCCTATTTTTGCTAGAAATATCTCGCCAACTCCAAAGCTCCTCTCTTGATCAACTCGTGCACCGTCGACAGTCAATTCCCTCTCGAGTCTTCCGCCAAAGCTGATGAACTACTCGGTGATGGAAAATTCGCTCCTGGTTACAAGCGGGCGTATTTCGATGGATGTACACATGGATTCGCCGTCCGTGGTGACATGTCTGACCCCAAAGTGAAGGCTGGAAAGGAAGGCGCATTTTCTGGAGCCGTTGAGTGGTTCATCGCCAAACTTTAATTTCCAGCATTTTGCGTATTTCAAGGAAATTTAAGAAGGAACCGTTTGTATTTCGTATTGAGATTTATTTGCAGATGCCTGTTGTTTCTTGCCGAGGTGCTATTGAGATTCATAAGTTTTTTGATCGCTCTGGCGTAAAAAAAGCAAATTACGCACATGGTCTATTGAAGACTCCCCAGAAGTCATGCTGGAACATTATAGGCGAATGCGCGAATAGGCGATCCATCCGCGCCAGCCAGATTGAGAGGCATTAGGGTAACAATCCATTTTTGAGACGGTGTAGATCTCTGGGCTTCTATGAGTTCCTCCAAGTTCGTGACGTTCTCGGCTATGAGTCCACCTTCCCCAAGAAATTGTTCATGGAATTTGAACTCGCCAGGGCATTCAACTTCGGGTGATGGAGGTGTTTCATCTGGGTTGAGGGTATCGACGCCGACGACGCGAACACCACGTGAAAGGAGCTCATCTGCTACTTCTGACGCAAGATATGGGTGGTCAATATATTTTGGTGTCCGATAATGAGCTTTTGACCATCCAGTATTGACCAGAACGATAGAACCAGGCTTCATGAACTCTGCATGGTGTTCGAGATCTTTCCATGTAATCCTGTCTCGTTCTTGGAGTCCTGTCGTCAACATTTGTGAAGGAAGACCTCGAGACAAGTCGATTACTACCACCTCTCCGACGAATTGACTCAGAGGAATCTGGTCTATCGTTTTTCCCTCAGCGAAGAAGTGATATGGGGCATCGATATGGGTTCCGGTGTGGGTGCCCAGCGAAAGTTTGTGGACACAGTATCCATCTTTCCCATGTATTGCATGCGGTGCAATTTTAAATTCGGGATCTGAGGGGTATATCTGCGTCTCTGGGGATAGAGAATGGCTGAGATCGATGAATTGTGTTGTAGATGTCATGGACATGGTGGCTAAGGGAAAGGTAGCCCCGGCCCGAATTTCTAAGCCGGCACCGGATGAATTGATCCACGGCATGGATCCCAACATCCCGCCGAGCAACAACGTATGTACATACACATACATCCAACAACGATGTCGATGAGGATGCAATATGCAATACCAAATGGTTCGCCTGCCCATTCTATCATATATAAAGACTTGTGGACTTCTCAACCCACTACGATTCAGATAACATTCAACACATCTCAGTCCTCCCTTCTTTTTTATCGAATAACATCGAGTCGACATCAATAACATCATGAAACTCACATTTTGGGATTTTGTCAAGGACCAGTGCGCAATGCTACCTGAAGTTGTCAAGACCGACCTTAGTGAGAAGACGATCATTGTCACCGGGGCGAATGCTGGTCTTGGTTTCGAGGCTGCAAAACATTTTGCGACCATGAGTCCTGGTAAACTCATTGTCACCTGCCGAACCAGAGAAAAGGGAGAAGAGACGGTCGCTCGTGAGTCAACTTATACATGTGTAGTAGCCTTGTCCTTATTTTTCTTTTACGTTTGTCTAGGCATTCATAATGAAACAGGATGCGAGACTGTGGAATTCTATATCCTCGATCTAGAAGATTTTTCTTCTGTTAAGGCTTTCACTGACCGTTTCGAGAGAGAGGGAGGAGGCAGGCTGGACATTCTCCTCGAGAACGCTGGCGTCTCTCTTATGGATCTAAGCTTCACAAGGGATGGATGGGAAACCTCGTAAGTGAATATCTGGTATGGATATTTGGGTTAACAAGGATGTCATTGATCTCTTTATACATAGAGCCCAAATCAACGACTTGTCAACGGCTCTCATTGCCCTCTCTCTCCTCCCGTGTATGCTCGAAACTGCTGCTAATCACAACACAACGCCAAGAATAGTCGTTGTAACGAGTGAAATGCATTACTGGGCCAAGCTGGAGAAAGATCTCCTCGAAACCCCTAATTTCCTTCGAACTTGGGCTCATAGAGAAAACTTGAAATCATTGTGAGTACCTTTTGCAACAATATTGAAAATTTTACAAACATCACACCCCGTACCTACAGGAAAGGTTTTCGTTATGCCGAAACCAAACGTCAGTTTCTTTCTCGATATAGATTTTTCCCCTTTGTATACTGACCATCCTCAACAGTATTGAATGTCATTTTCGCGCGAGCCCTAAACGATCGACTACATGGCAAACCTCTCATTGTAAACGCTCCGAACCCTGGATTCTGCATTTCCTCCATCCGCCGTAGTATGAAATTCCCTATGACACTCATGACGAAGGCCCTGGAAATGACCTTAGTGCGTTCCGCGGAGGAGGGAGGGAGGCTCTTCGTTCTGGCCGCTCTGGGATCTGAGGACAGCAAAGATCAGCTGCGCGGTGCATACCTGACCAATGGGGAGGTTCGTGAACCAGCTGATTGTTTACTTGGAGAGGATGGAAGGCAGATGCAAGAAAAAATTTGGGTATGTCTATGATCCCTTATTTATTGCTACTTGCTAATTAGGAAACCCTGAATATTCTCAGCACAATCTTATCGAAGAATTAACCCTGATCGAACCACGTATCCAACGTATTGTGGATGAATGCCTTACAGAACCTGTCCGAGATTGAGGCATAGATTTACACTTTGAAGATATCTAAAGTACAGTATTTCTGGTCTAGGGTCAGAACACCTCCTTCTCTCTATTTGGTTCAATCAGATATTCCTTCACAATCTGAAGTATCCTCGGCTCTATCAGAGTCAGCTCTCCAACGAGATCGTTCTGAAACAGCAAACACCCATCTCAGGCCTCTATGAGGAAAAGATGTGAATCAAGACGCACCCATAGCTTGTCCTGCATCCTCCTCCCCGCTTCTCCAAGTACACAGTCCGCAGGCTCATGCACCTCGGACACCGAGATATACGCCCCTCTTAATTCGTCCCTAGCTTCCTCAGCGCCAATGGACGCAAACGCAAGCGCCCTCCCTCCTTCCTCCGTCGTGTGCGCCATAAACCTTTCGGATAGCCATGTTATAAAGGTCACAGGAAATCTGAGATTCCGACGAAGAGAGGAGACACACATCCCGGGGTTGACGGTGTTGACGATGAGCGGTTTTCGATGGAGTCTGTCGTTCAACGCGCGAACGAAGACGACGTTTAGCACTTCAAAATTGTGTTTTTTTACGTCCTGGACGTCAGACCTCCGAATACCATCGGGAGCTTGAAGCTTGGAAGCAGGACGTACGTTTGGTTTGGCCATAACGACAAACTTTGCTACAGTATGTATGAATTCGAAAATGATTAGCTTCAATATCGTTCTACATGATTGTTGTACTGACACTTTTTTCAGGTTTTGCGAATGGCCCCATTTCCTAAAGAAATTTGGGGATTTGACGTCTTCTTTCGAGAGGTTGGTCCAGTAATGGACATCGCTGGAGACAACGACCAGTCTCGGAACGGTGTTGTATACTTCCGCGGTATAAACCATTTTCGGCAAGAGCAAAAGGGCAAGGAGCGAATTTGATAAGTTATTGACTTGCGCCCTGTGGATCCAGATTCCATGTGGTGGATATGCAGTATTAATCGAGGTCAGCACGAAAACGATTCAAAATGCCCATGACTTATAAAAGAGAAGTTCTACGCACGAAATTTCCCAACCATCCTTCGTGAACCCGAGTTTGGAAAGGGCAACACCTGCATTCTCGAGCAGAATGTCCAACCGATCGCCGCCTTCCCTTTCGAAGCGCTCGACGAACGCTTTGACAGAGGCGAAGTCTTCGAGGTCAAGCACCCATGCCTCGACGTTCTCGCACCCCGTCTGTCTGTGGATATCTGTTTACGAAAGTTCAGAATGTCGAAAAAAAAAAAAAAAAAAAAGAGAAGTCGGACTGTTGAACAACAGCAAAAGGAAGACTCACGATTCCAAGTCGCCTCCGCTTTCTCTTTGCTCCTGCACGTCACGATCAACTTGCCAGGCGTCATACGCGCGAAATGTTTAGCGGCCTCCAGACCAAGACCAACACTCGCCCCCGTGACGATGATAGTCTTCCCGCTGATATCTGCCTTGGCGAGAGGGGGGTCCTTTGTGCATTGGTCTTTGATGAATTGGTGGTATGTCAGTTTCATGGAGGGCTGACGAAGAGACAAGAAGGAAGGGGAAGGGAGTGTGTGCACCGGCGACGGCGTTGTTCAACCGATACTTTATGTGATTGATTGAGGGACATGACTTGAAGCCTGAAAAACAGTTTTATGAGTCAAATGGCCGCAATTACCTGCCAGGCTGCTGTGTCGATATTCTTAATACGTACACGAACAATACCGCTGGGACGTAACGCATCACAAATCAAAGCGGACTAGAAGCTCTCCAATGAAAAGAGATCGTCGGGTATCGTGGAGCCGCTGCCAGTATACATGACAAGTATGATTAAAGGTCATCCATATATGGAAATTATAACCTTTTTCGGAACTTCACCCCTACTTCCCCTTATCATGGATAGTCGACTCTGAGGACATGAGGACATGAGGATGTGCAGGGAGTGGCACATGGTGAGCTTATAGGGCATTTTGAAGTGAATTAATTTAACAAATGGTTCTAGCTTCTGGGAAGTGGGGTTTTGTCCCAACGTCAGTCTAAGTCCAATTCTGGACTCTTGCGGGCATCGGGTTTGGGGTAAGTATGTACATACACAAAAGCGACGATGATGACATACTCTGACGTTCCAACATGAGGATTCTGATCACATCCATGCCAGGTATTCGGACTTTGGAATCGAGATGACGGTTTAGTTTTTGATCAACAGAAAATAGACGCCAGGATTCAGACTCGGAGCTCGGGAAAAGTCCCTTGGAGAGGATTTATCAAAAGTGCACTAAAACACAACAATAACAACAACACAAAACAGTATGATTAAGTTAAAAAAAACAGTACATACCGACCTTGGCATCGTCTACTGAATAATGTTACGTTAACTACAGGTGGAAGAAAAAAGGAGATTAATTAACGCTGCATGGGTTGGGGTTTGAGATGCATATGGTTAGAGCTACAGAGCAATTGATGGTCTCTATATTGTATATGTGTGGGCGAGAGCGAATGCCAGAAGAAGAGGAAAGAGATTCCAAGAAAGGGGGAGGTATTTTTCGTTAGATGGGAAGGAGATCAATACTGAACTAATGACGTTCAAGATGGGGGTAGCAGGCACTGGGTAAGGTGGATAATGATGATATCGAGTGCCGAGCTTTTTGGGCGGATAGAGTGAGGTGAGGATGTAGATGTCGAGTGGAAAATGGAAGGGGTGATAAGTCTATGCGCATGCGCAGCAAGAGATAGGAAATATCGAAAGCAAATCGATCAGCGGAGCATGGTAGAACACGACACAGCACAGCAACGGATACAACAAGAATAAAAAAAGGAGAAAAAGAAAAAGAGAAGGCGAGCAAGAGCGCAAAGGTACAAAAAAACAAGTGGAAAATATATAAAAAAGAAAGAGAAAGCAAGAAAAAAAAAACCAATGAGGAGCACGACCCAATTCAATTCAATCGATCAATCAGCCATCTCACTCGTTCTTCCCTGTGATCCTCCATAATCACCATCCTCATCATCCCCACTGCCTTCCTCTCCAGCAGAGTCATCGTCGTCCGGACCGATGACATGCATCTGTCCTCCGCCAGTGAGGCCACTATTGAGCACCGTCGTCGTGCCCCCGCCAATCATTCCACTACCACCACCTCCTCCTGCTCCACCAGAGGCGTTGGCGGCAGCAGAGTTTTTGGCCCCCTTCTTGCCAGGGTTGGCCATTTTTTCTTTGTATCGCTTTTTTATCTGGATGGAGAATGTTAGTGATTATTGAGAGGAGGGAGAAGGTATCATACCAATTTTGCGTAGACGAGACCACAAGCGTTACATAAAGTCCTTGGACCTATTCGTCGTCCCAAGGAAGAAAAAGGGGGGAAAAAGGAAAGGGAAAGGAAAAAGAAATCAATAAAATATGACAGCGTATCAAAACATTTCGCCAACCTAAAGGACCCCTTCTCCACTCTGGCGTGGACGTAGCACCGCAGCCCAAACATGTTTGTCCATCTTGTGGACCATCTTCGGACATTTTCTGTAATATTCATAGAAAAATTGATGATTAGATTTAGAAAAAAAAAAAAAAGAGAAAAAAAAGGGGAAAAAAGACATTGCCACTGACCTGCCTCTTTGCGCGGTCTTGCCCCACGGCTCCGTTGGTGATGATGATAGTTTCTTTTAGGTCCTTTTTGATACCACCAGCGCCAACAGGATCCCTATCTCTCTCCCTTTCCCTCTCGCGCTCTCTTTCACGTTCCCTCTCCCTCTCTCTTTCCCTCTCCCTCTCCCTCTCGCGCTCCCTATCCCTCTCACGATCCCTATCCCTATCCCTTTCAACACGATCTCGCATCTCCCCAACATCCTCAATGATCATCCGCATGCCCGCATTCTCCTTCGCACCACCAACGCCAGCACCACCGCCAACAACAGAATCAACCATCATCTTATCATCACCGCCGCTAACACCTCCCACCGGCGTCCCACCTCCCCGATGCGCACCATACCCATACTGTTGCTGCTGCTGAGAAGCCTGTCCTCCTCCTCGACTATGCATCGCGCCAGCCAACGAGCTCCCTCCACTCGGCGGGGACACCGACGAAGCACCGCTACCCGTCCCACCGCCATTGACACCATTAACGGCAGGAGGAGGAGGAGCGACACCGACACCGATAGCTGCCCCTTGCACATGCTTCAACGCCGCCTCGAGCATCTGCATGCCCACCATCGCATTCTGCAGCATCCGATCCACCGACTCGGGTGAGATGTCTCTCCTGCTTCCCAGCCCCAGCCCCGCGCCATTCATGCCGTTTCCGTTTCCGTTTCCGTTGATCCCATTCCCGTTGACGACACCACCGACGGTAGATGAAGATGCAGAGGAGTCGGGTCGGCTGTTGAGACCGTTTTCGTGGGTGTGATGTCCATGTCCGTTGGTGAGGCCGTTGGTATGGGTGTGCCCGTTCATGGGATTTTGGACTTGGTTCAGAAGTTCGCGGTAGGAGGCCAGCATCTATATCAAAAGAGAGAGAAAAGGGTAAATCGGAATAAGCTTAGGTGCACAGAAACGAAAAGAAAATGTGGAACATAAGACATAGAAAATAGGAAAGAAAAAGGGGGGATTTGATGAAAGAGGAAAAGAAAACGCGAGAAACTAAAAAAGGAATAAAACAATGTATGCGCAATAAAAGAGAAGAAAAAAGAGCGGGCGAGAGAGAGGGAGAGATAAGGTAAAACAGAACACAGAAACAAGGACCCCAGAAGACAATTAAAAAAAGCAAGTCGAATAACAACCAAAAGAAAAAAAAAGGCACACACACGCACCGTAGAGAAATTATCTTTCAGAATCCCACCACCCGCACCCGATCCCGATATCCCAGCCATCCCAACGCCAACGCCAACGCCCATGCCCATGCCCTGTGTCTGCTGCGTCTGCGTCTGAACAGGCATCGTCGACAGCGCCGACGGCGGCGGTGGCGGTACACTCACGTTCACACTCCTCTGCGGGATAGCCTGAGGAGGTGGCTGGGACGGCACGACCTGCGTCTGCGACGGTGCGATCCCATGCACCTGCGCTTGGACGTACCCGCCCGATTGTTGTTGCTGCTGCTGTTGCTGATGATGATGGAGGGTATGTTGGGGATGAATGGAATGTTGCTGCGCGGCCTGAGCCTGCGCCTGCTGAGAGGCATGATGCTGAGCTTGGATCTGCTGAGCCTGCGTAGGCTGCGGAATATGTTGTGGTTGTGGTTGCTGCTGCACCTGAGCATGTTGTGGCTGTTGTTGGGAATGCGCCTGGGACTGGGACTGCGCTTGGGAATGAGAGATCGAACTACTACTATTATACCCTCCCAAATTCAACTGAGGACCCTGGTGCGCATGGATAGGCGGTGGCGGCGCTTGCGAATGTGACTGAGAATGCGACTGAGAAGAGGTATGCTGCTGCTGCTGCGACTGATGCTGGCTTTGCTGATGAGAAGAAGGCGGTTGTGATTGAGTCTGAGGCGGCGGCGGCGCCGACTGGTGGGTGTACACCTGATGGCTCTGGCTCTGACTTTGACTTTGACTTTGATAACCCCCTCCCCCTCCTCCACCAGACGAAGACCCCGACGAACCCTGACTCTGATAATGCTGCCTCGAAGCCGACGAAGACGACGTGCCCGAACCCGAATTCGTCGACGAAGAAGATAGGGGCGGCGGCGGCAGACCTTGATGAGGAGGAGCTGTAGCGGACGTTTGTTGCTGTGCAGTTGGCGGCGGCGGAGGCGGGGGTTGATGCGGCGCATAAGGCTGATAATGCGAAAGATGTGATTGTTGTTGCTGTTGTGGTGGTGGTGGTGGTTGAGATGAGACCTGCTGATGCGGGTGCTGCTGATAATGCTGCTGCTGGTGCTGAGCACTAGGCGCAGATACAGGCGGCTGATGTGAATACGCATGACTTCCCTGAGCTTGATGTTGCGACGACGAAGAAGACGACGCCCCCGCCCCTGCCCCCGCCGCTGCAGACGACGAAGTCGAAGTTGAAGAAGATAACACAGGATACTGATACTGATGATGCGTCTGAGCAGGCGGTGAAGGACCGCCAGGAGCGGGTGTGACGATATCTTCTCTCCCTCCTCTCCTCCTCTTATTAGATCCTCCCCCTCCTCCCCCTCCTCCCCCACTACTACTACTACTCGTACTCTGTGTCGTCAAAGGTGGTGGTGGCAGCGAACTATGCCCATGCTGCTGGTAACCAATAGAAGAAGAAGGTACAGATGCCGGTGGATGCCGCTGCTGCTGGTCATGTTGATACGACGACATAGAGGATTGAGATGGCGGTGGTAACGACTGCTGCTGCTGCTGTTGTTGACGCTGTCTCTGCGTCTGATACGGCTGTACCGTCCCTTGCTGCTGGTGATGATAATGTGAGGACGACGATGACGAAGACGAAGGCACCGTCGTCGGTGGAGGTGGTGGTGGGGGTAACGAGGACGACTGTGAGTGCGATGAATGGGAATTCGAATGTGTCGCCGAGTAGTACCTCCCACCACCACCGCCTGTAGTCGTACTCGCCGTCGTCGTCGTATTTGGATAATGTGACGGAGTGGGCGTCGGGGTCGACGAGACGGATCCAGAGGCAGAAACGGGAGGTAATGATACAGAACTTTGGTAAGGCGTCTGATAAGCCGAAGACGAAGATGGAGGGGGGTTTGAATGGGAGGCTAGGGCTGATGAGGAAGAGGAGGAAGAAGATGGCGGCGGGTGTGGTTGTTGTTGTTGTTGGTATCGACTCTGACTGCTATAGTACGAATGCTGGGATTGCTGCTGCTGGAGGGACTGCGGGACATGCTGGAGCTGCATGGGCGAGGCGGTCGTTGGCAGCGGTAACGACACTGGTACCGATGAAGGTGTGGGCAGAACAGCAGATGGCGGGGGTAAAGGCGTCATCTGCTGTTGCTGATAATGAGAATGCTGCTGTTGTTGTTGCTGCTGTGGATGATGTTGGGAAGATGATGACCTCTGAGGATAATGTGAAGTCGAGCTTGGGGAATGTGAGGAGGAGGAGGTGTAGATATCTGAGGACGAAGAAATGGGAGGAGGGGGCAGTCGTGATGAATGAGAATGGTGTCGGTCGTCGATGGACGATGAAGAGGATGTATGGGAGACGCTGGCGTTCAGCGGGACGGCCAACGCCCTCGCCGTCCTGGAGCTTCCTCCGATGGAGCTACTGGAACCAAGTGTACCATAGACCGACGAAGAGGATAGTGAAGCCGAGGATGAGCCGGAGGGATGGGAGAGCCTGCTTCCACTGGAGAGCGCTCCGCCTCCGCCTCCGCCACCTCCGATGGCATCGAGCCTTGAAGAAGACGAGGAAGAAGAGGGGTGTGCGTATGGAGAAGGATGATGGTGGGAGGAGGAGCTCGAAGATGAATATGCGTGATGCGCCCAACTGTTACTACTGCTGCTGCCTCCGGCTCCGCCCCCGCCGCCTCCGTGTGCAGTGCCTGTCGCTGTAGTGCTCGTCGTGTCAGGAGATGCCGAGGGTGGTGGTGGGGGCGGTGTCCATGCGTGGTGGGAGCTATAAGACGAAGAACTGGTGGGTGGTGGGGCAGTGCTCTGATACGGGGCGTAGGACGAAGAGGAAGACGAGGAAGAAGAGACTTGGGGCGGATAATAGTGGGACGAGGAGCGCGGATAGCGGGTGGTTTGAGATGGCGGGTAGTGATCATAAGAAGAAGAATTTGCGCTGGTGGTTGTTTGGTGTGTCTGGGAAGAGGGTGCGGTGGTGGTGGTCGGGGGATAGGAAGAGTACTGGTCGTAGGAATTGGAATAAACGGAATAGCGACCATCGGATGAAGACATCCTGGGGAGGACAACGACGTCGATAAGCAAAACGCGCAGAGGCCAAGCTCCAGAGTAACGGCTTTTCAAAAACGGCCACGAAGAAAGCTAGAATGACAGCGAGAAGCAGAGGTTGGATCAGTCCAAGTGACCGTGGTACAAATAGCAATGGCGTATGAAACGCAAAAACGGAATAATGACCCAAGAAAAACGAAGGAGAGAGACGTGAGAGGATGGACGCGATTAGCGACTTTGCAACGGAATGACAGTTGTGTTGAGGCCAGGGTCACTTTCTCCGGAAAATACTCGCGGTACCATCCACTCCCCGACCTCCGTGGATTCTTTAAAAATAAGTTTCTCTTCGCCTTAGTACACAAGTCTGTCATCCAACTCTATTTTCAATCCCAACAGAAACCATCCAATGTTTCCCATCAGAGTCCGTCCCAATTACCAAAACCCCGAGGCCGACCACCACCACCACCACCATTATCACCCAACCAAATTGAATCCACCAAAACGGCTCACTCAAATTCACTCATCCCGGCGCGCATCCGACTTCCGTGATACCTCGCCAAAAATAGAACGCTCCCTGACTTCCACCTTCCCTGATCATGAACTCTACATGAACTTGTGCACTTGCGCAAAAAAAAAGACATACTACACGATGCCCTCCACCGTTATTGTCTTGACTCTGCGACTTTCTCTCCATCTATCTATGACTTGACAGCATGACAACATTTCCTTTCTCTTCCATCTCCTTGAATCCATTTCTCCGACTCGCTCCCACCAGTGACCAGACGGTGTGATAACTCAAATGATATCGATCGTCTTGCGTTCTGCGTCCGTCTCTTCCAATCAACTTCAAAACCTTCCAATCCTCTTGCATATCTTCACCGTTCAAACCTTCACCCTTCTGGCTCCGGAGCGACCTTACGACGCGATCATTGGGCCCTCTAATCCAAACTGCGTCCGTGTACTATGATATTGGGATTGCCAATCGCATCGCATTACACTTCAATACAAAACCCAAAGGCGCGCGCTTTTCATTTCCGTCCGTCATCCACCCAAAAGTTTGATTTCATTCTCAATTGTTTCATCGTCCTTCAAAGTTCGATCACAGACTATCACTGTTATGACGACTTCCCCTAAAAAGCTCACGAAAGTGTGGGACCCTATGATCTTAGGGCCTATAGTGAGAACAGAGCCTGAGGCCTGAGGTAACAGGGCCGCGACGAGCAGTGTACTTCCAACCTCACACCCTCGTTCCTCATCACAAGTGTCAAGTATTGAGATGATAAGGTGATGATCAAGTCCGACCAAGCCCCCAATATTCAATATCAATCCCACCACCTACAGGACCATGTCCGCGGGGGGGAAAGTGCTTCATCAATGCGTCACCGTTGATCAAAGCCTAAGAATCCAAGTCGCGGTCTAGAGAGGAAGCTGAAACTCAAGCTACATACCCTGCGGACATTGACTGACCCTGAGGCCTGAGGCCTGATTGACTCTCCCTCTTCTCTTTGACCAGGCTCCGGTTCAAGCTGACCTCGTGGAGCCATATCAAAATAGACAAGGATAGCTGGTGATGCCAGTTCGTGTTCATGTTCATGCCGGTGAACGTTCCATCCATTCATTTCACGCGATATCCCTTACTCTGATCATGAATAATAGAACCCACCCTCTCACTAAACTCGAGCTTGAGCCTAGGCCCAACTGCTCCTTCAAGCTTCACCATGCAGGCGGCAGGAGCCACATACGATCAAGTCCAATCCTATATACAGAGTATGGTATGTATGCCGGGGCCTTTGATCTCGGTCTGATAGTCATTGCCAGTGAATGAAACGATTTCAACTTTCCTTACCGTTTTTTCAAACGCACGACGATTTTCACGAGTACTCTTGTGATCATCAACTCAGATTCACATCTCATACGATCGTACTAGAGTCTAGACTCTTAAGGTCACCGTGCGTCTCCATGTTTCGCGGGAATAGGACGCGCCTCAAACCCTCAGGGGCCGTGTATACTTACAATGTATGGTACATATGTACATTGAGGGACTGCATAACCGACTGTGTGTATTTAGAAGCATAAACGTTCCGTTCAGGGAAGTCCCTCGGCTAGATCAATAATCGTCACAGTCTCGCACACAGATGACGCTCGCCAATCAAAATAAGAAGCTAAGGAAAAACAAACAAACAAACTTCCCCGGAATCCGTCGACTCATCCGATGACGATCAATTGATCGAGAGTCGAGACTTGAATGAATGGAAAAGTCCATATTTGGTATGAATTTCCATATGTGGATTGCGAAGAAGGTCGTTTGGATAAAACGTACGAATGTATATATATGTGGGTAAGCGGGTACTATGTATATGACGTATGTCGATGCCATAATGGAATTAAAGCGCTTAGGATAAGATAGGGGTTGGAAGAAACATGTACAATGATGAAATAGTGGCGATGGGAAACTTGACGAATTGAATTGAGAATGACAAGGACGCGGGAAGGTAGACGCCTAAAACTAAAACAAAACAAAAGTGGGCTCGTCGCCATTGACGATCTGATGAAAACAAATACAAAAATAAAACATAAAAGAAAAGGATAGACAGCAAGCAACCTGCACAACCCGCTCGACCGTGAGCTGGGTGACATCTTGGTCAACTTTCCAAGGATGTTAAAACAGATAACACGGCCCAAATGAGTCAAGGGTAATTCACACCCTTTCTGCTCGCTTCCACACGCGAGGATCCACTTTCCCAACAACGACGACGACGACGAAGGTTCCAGCATGAAAATAAATTCATCTGTGTAACGGAAGAGAGTGAAAGACGCGCCCTGGGTGGAAAAGAGGTTTTCATAACTTTCTGAGAGTAGTGAAAAATCGATTCATATTTCCAGAAGAATGGGATACAAATTACCCGCCATGATATAAGTTTGAAATGGTATATAAGATGGAGAATCCAGATACATTTATTGCCAAAAGTTATTGCAGGTATTCTTCAACGATCTGCTTGACCTTTGGCTCGACCTTGCTCAGCTCATTCACCAGATTATCCTAGACAAGGAAAAAATCAATCAATCAATACAGCACTTTGTCCAAGAGGACGAAACTTACCCATATTTTTTCTTGAGCCAAACGACCATCCTCACTTTCGGCATAATCACTCAACGAAGTGAGGCGTTCCGAAAGCGGGTTCACATACACACCCCTCAGCTCGTCCTTCTTGTCTTCCGCGCCCACAGCAGCAAATACAAACGGACGACTCCCCACTTCGGCTGTCCGAGCCAATGTTTTGTTCGCGATCGCAAAGAACCAGCGGAGGATTCCAGTTGTGCTCCGTGCGATACTGGATTGGCAAAGACCTGGATCGGCAAGGTTGACGATGAGGGGTTTGCCCTCTAGCCTGGCGTTGAGGGAACGGATGAAGAAGACACCCAGTACTGTGAAAAAATATTGACTTTCAGAGATATTAGGTTCAGGGATGGGAACAACGGACATTTCGACTTTGAGTATGCGACGACACCAGAGTCAGGTTCTCTACCCGACCTTAGGAAATAAAAAGCATAGTAAATAAGAAAAGTAGACGCAATCAATCAATAAAGGAGAACATACCTCTCTGTGGCCGCATCCTTATGTCCATGAAAGCGCAGGAAATCGGGACTCGTCAACGCAGTCTTGCCAAACCGAGCCGAGTACTGCATCCCAGACGAAACGACAACCACTCTCGGCGTCGTTCCGTGGGTTTTAGCAGTTTCAATCATACGTGGGATAAGTAATAGACAGAGGAGAGAATTTGCCAGATAGTTGACCTGGCAGCTAGAATACAGATGAAGATTAGGACGGGGGAATGTATGTATGTATGGAGTCTGTTTTAAACTCACGTTAATTCCCAGCCGTCGTCGGTATACTCGAGACCCGAAGTCAGAACGCCAGCATTTGCCAACAGAATATCAAGCCGTCCGCCTTCTCTTTCGAATCGATTCGCGAAAGACACGACAGAAGACATCTGGGCAAGGTCGATGACCCATACTTCAAGCGTTTGACACCCCGTTTCTGCCTTTATTTCTGGATATTGGTTAGCTCTGTTTGAACTCCCTCGATGTCGCTAGACTATTCCTCACTGGATAATGCGGCTTCCCCTTTCTCCTGACTCCGACACGCAAGAATAAGCTTGCCAGGATTCATCCTCGCAAAATGCTTCGCGGCCTCAAACCCAAGGCCCACGTTCGCGCCAAGGACAATGACCGTTTTGCCAGACAGGTCAACATGGGTGACAGACGGGGACAAAAAAGTCTCTCTCAGCGCTTGATAAAGTGTAGGCTGGGGCATTGGTGGGTAAGTATCAAGAGAAGACTGGGATTCGAGATGAGAGAAAAGGACCTCATATTTAGGTCCGGTTAAGTTCGGCCAAGTCGACGTCAGCACATTTGCACAAGATGACAACGATCATGATTCATGATCTTTGGCGTCGTAAACCATACATATGCCATATGGTACAGAAAAAGTCCTGCAACTCCGGAGGTCTATGTATTCGAGGAGAGAGTTGGGGGAAGAGGAAGGTTAATGAGCACAGCCACCTCCATAATAATACCTGGTCAAAGGCGCTGCCTGAATAACGTTGTTACCCGACGACCCTCACATGGATTATTGTCACCGCTCAAAAAAGGCTCATTATGCCATCCAGCTCTAGTGATGATTTGGATTATAGTGAAATATCCGAAGTACGGCCCAAAAAACGCAGAAGAAGGGTAAAACTCGAGGAACAGGAAGCAGAAACCCTTTCTATACGGCTGCCTCGACGAACGCGAACTTCTGCCCGCCAGTTGGAAGCCGAAAAGGAAGATGAAACGCATGAGCAAGACATAGAAACCAACGTACCAGATAATCCTACCGAAGACGACCAAGAGGAAATAGAACTTGACGATAATGTGAATGACTTGGATTCGTTCCTTGTTTCAGAAAGTACTGACTCTAATCACTTGCGCTGCCAGGGAAATTTTACGCGACCTTTAACGACTGCAGAACAGGATTCGTTCATCGCAAAATTGAACGAGAAAGAGGGGCTGTCACAACATGGAGCCCTCATCCTTCGAAAACTTAAGCTCGCTCAAGTCAGTTGGTGATTTCATTCTATCTCAACATACATTGACCATCACATTCCCGTATAGCAAAGAAAAGCTGCACATATCACCGCACCTCAGATCGTTACATCTGAAACCGCTTTGACACCTCTTACTCCCGAAGCAACTCCTCAACCCGACCCAGAAATCTTGGATGCACTCTACAGCATTGTAACAACACCTTTCGCATCTTCGTTTCTCTCCCGCCTACATGGAACGAGATCAAATTTCCCTCCAGGTCTTATACACGTCGACTGGGAAAGCCGTACTTCTTGGATGAACCTTATGGCTGATATCCGGGAACACTACACACTGGCTCAGTACGAAGGTTTTTTTAACAATCTGCAAGCACTTTTTACACGATGTCTTTAGTCCTGAACGAGAGCCCTCTTTCGAAGAGGAAGCCCCCATAACGTATTCTACTCTCCATGCATATCAGCTCCCTCAAATCCACGACCTTTTAGAAAGATCATTTTGGACGGGTATCGATGGTGTGTCCATGTCGTTCTCTGAGTAAAAAAAAATGGTTCTAATTTTCGTAACCATCTAGTCAGCGACTCTCTTGAATACATGCCCGAGAGGACCACCGTCGTGGCGATGTACAAAAAGGTCGTCATTGGAATAGCCATCATCATGTCTCCGATACAAACATATATCACCTACCTCGCGGTGAAGGCTGGCTGGGATAAAGCTCAGATAGCAAGGTATACTTTCAATCCTTTCCACCGTCAAAATAAATTGAAATCGACCGATCTCTTCTCAGAACAATGCTATTCCATCTCATCTCTATGCATCCAGACAAGGATTTTACTCTCCATGTTTCAACTAACAGCTCGGCGATGGTCTGTGAAGTTATTATCGTGATCGCCCTGTACTCACTGTTTAAACAGCTTCTTTACAACCAATTTGGATTCAAAGCCGAAGAATTTGTGATTGATTTTTACTCCAATTACCTTGATCCCAGTTCTCGAGCCTCCAAGAACGCATTCAAGCTACGACTCCGACATTTAGAATAACTGCCTTCGAATTGTATCCAGAAGAACCGCACGACGGATATTATGATAAAAATGATGATAATATTACGAGTCGTTGTGAATGATGTATACAAGGTATGTGCGTGTGCTGAGTGATGATGATGATGGTTTCGTTAAAATGTATCTGTAGATCTCCAAAAAAGATATTAATGGGAGAGAAATAGGTTTACAGATGTTGATTATTCGTGACATTCGTCGTTTCGTCGTCGATGGACTTCACATTTTCGTGCGGATTGGATTTCTTTCCTCCGACACCAACTTCTTACTGCTGCTCGTCGCCATTCTGGTTTCCCGCCTTATTGGCAGCCATACCGCGTCTCCTTGCCATCAAACCACTCGCATTTGTGTTCGTGACATGCTGAAGGGGCATCATCAGTGGAGCCGTCAAGACGCCCTCGTTCCCAACACTAACTCGGCGCTTCGTCCCCGCTCCTCCACTCGCTCCTTTCATCGTGCTTGGGAGATTCTTCGTGCCCAAACCCTGATATTTCGAGTTCGAATGCGCCTTTCCAGTTGGAGATGCAGGCGGGCCAGGAGGAAATGTCGCGAATGTCGTCGCAACTGGTCGCTCAGACACCGAGACAGCAGAATTATACACCCAAGTAGGTTTGTTGGCTTCGGGATTCAACGACCCACTGGCGGATTTCCGGCGCCCTACACATCGTTTCTTCACCACCCGGAGGTCTGGCTTGCTCTCGGCGCCAGGAGACTTGACCGCGGGAGACTTCACTGAAGACTTGACAGTGGGAGGTCTGACGGTAGGAGACCTGACTCCGGGCGAAAGAGGAGTGTACCCTTTATTCCCTGCTGCAACCGCGATGGACTGGCTGCGCTGTCGGTGACCAATGACGCTTCCTCTCCTTCCTGCCCCAGGGCTGGTGGCGGCGATCTTGAAACGGACCACCCCATCTTCGACTTTTCCTCCCTCCGCACCCTCATCCCCCATTTCTTCCGTTCCTGCCACCCTGGTCTTCATCTGTTCGGCAAGTGGCTTGAACTCGTTCTGTGACTTCTCCAGCTCCTCTTTCACCGCGCGGGCCCAATCTTCCTTCTCATATAGCTTGTGCACCATGTGCTTGAACGTGAACGGGAACTCCTTCTTCTCTCCTTCTTCTACAGGAAATTTGGTTGAAGACTCCGCCTTCTCGTCTTCAGAGTGATTAATTTCATCGACAGGCATGTCATTCTTGCCCCCTTGCGCGGCAATGATGGATGCCACCGTGTTTCGACGCGGTCGTGTGGATGTGGTGCTTCGGTCGACGATGTTCGAGAGTTTCTTCATCGCCGGGTCCAAGTCCGCCAGCGTTAAGGCGGGGGTGGGAGCAGGCCGGACGTCCTCCATCGGCACATCCTCGAGGATAGTGGATTTCAAGTTTCGCGGTACACGATGGGACTTGAGCTTCTCGAAGAAATCGTGAAGCCGAGTGAGATCAGCTTTTCTGGTTTCCGACGCGAGTTGAGAAGACATTGTTGATCATGCGACGCGTAGAGATGACGATGTGAGGTGATGGTGGCGGGGGTGGAAGTACTAGTAAATTAGATTGTGCGTGTAATGTGTTGGGGAATAGTGGATAGGGAACTGGCAGATAGTTCGTAACGGTCGTAAAAGAAACGCAGATAACTTGGTGGATGGTAAGAATGTTCAAGAGAGAAAGAAAAAAAAAAGTTGAACTTCATTTATATCTCTCGAGAATGTGGCACTTGAATGCTCCGCATTGGGCCTTGCTCCCGGATGCTTTCTTCGGCGACATCCCGTTCATTGTTTACATTGTTCGTCTTTCTGACAATGAGGAAAGTTGGGCCACCACTACATCTTGTGATACGTTGTCATGGTCTTTTATGCCATTTTAATGACAGGTCTACAATGCAAGTATTTTTACGTCGAGTCAAAGACTGGGTAAATTTGGGGTAATTAATGGATCAGTGTCCTTTCCACCGATCTCTATGATTCTAGCCACCTTTACAAAGCCAGTATTTTTAGAGGAATCGGGTTACTTTTATCCTGTCCGTTAGTCTATGGACCGAAAATGCCGTAGTCAAATCGCGTCGAACATGAGTTGAGAACGATTGAGTCGTATCCTTGTCTGCCAGGTCGTATTTGACGGCAGGGCTATCGATAACTATTTCTTGTCCATCGGTATACTTGAAGACACCTTCGATAACGTTTTCTTCTGTATTTCCCGTGCCTTCATCCATTCCAAAGCAGGAGCTGAAGCCGATATATTCCAGAGACTCGATTTGTCGGGAAAGCAAAAGACTAGCTTTTAGTTCGTTTCGTTTAGTCGCGTCGCGGTATTCTCGACAGCGAGGACAACGAAAAATCGTCCCAAGAGACGCTTGAATCATATTGTTTTCATCCGTGCTATGATCGATGTGTTCATACAACAATTCTGGAGATGAGAGAAAAACTCCTAGGAAGAGGTGGGTCAACTTCTTCATTGGAGCTAGAGAAATCGCAAAAGCGTTCTGCTGAATGTCAGCAGATTCTCAAAACTTTGAAGGAAAAAAAGGTAAAACACACGGCCAAAGTATCTATATCAGCATACTGGTCCGGAATAGGAGAGTGCACGACATTGTCGAGACTGTTTTGGTAACAATGCGGGCAACAAGTGTCCAGACCTTCCGTCGAGCTGACATGGACACTTGTCAGAGCAGGGAGACATTCCGAAATCGATCTGAGTAGATGAATGTCGATCCGAGGCAGATTAGTCAGTGTGATAGAAGTCAGGGTACAAAGGATGTTTGGGAGGCCAATTGTTTCAAAGACTTTTGCAACGCATGTGCATTGCAGTAGCGTCACAGAATGGGTGAAGTCGATAGAAACATGTTCAAGACGTGTTAAACGTGACAAGCCTCTCTGGCTGACGGGAAGAAGAAAGGCAGGAGACTTCAGGGACCTAAATATATGCGCCCAAAACCAGGTTATCAAAATCAAACGACCTCATCGACGTCGAGACCAGTCGACTACCGCACTAACCTGACCCAAGAGTATGCAGTCGTCGGTCTCTGGTTCGCGTAGCTCAGATCGACCTCCGCCAGGTAAGCAAACAAAGCGGTCGACTCTTTGGTAGTTGTGATCACAGTGAACTGGAAAAATCGGCGAAGAACAAGCAAACGGAAGTCTCGTGAGACCAAGGTGCAGGATTGGATAAAAGCCTTGAACGTCGTTTTTTGTGTATCCGGGAACAAGGTGTTTGCAAAAGGCGTTAGTGCCGTTTCCACATAGAGGTCGACGATGTGCTCAAGAAGTTCCATTGGTACATTGGGTGCAGAAAATGCCCCAAGCGCCGTGCCAGAAATATCTTCGAATGGATTTGATTCGTGTTTCTCAGAGCGGGAAGAGAGTTTCCTAGCCAGCTTGAGACTTCTCCGAGTGAAAAGCCGCGCTGGGGGGGATCCAGAGGTCTCGCCAGCTACATCGAGGCGGAGCGGCATTGTAACGCCAACAAGCTAACGTATTAGTTTGTAGAGGTCAATGTGAACCAGAGGCGACAAATATCTATATCAGGGAGCGTAGTGGTTGGTAGGTGCCAAGAAAGAAAGGAGGCTCCTGAAAGGCCTGAACCATGACTTACATAAGGGTTCAAACGTTCATGATTCCATTCAGACGAACAACAGACAAAAAAGAGATTAAATTCCTGGCATATATGCGTCTAGACATATTAAATAGAAAGTATGTAATGTACTCAATGATAGTAGCTGTATATTACATATGAACTAAGTTAGTAAGTAGGTTTGGTGTGCCAAAAAAAACTTGTGAGCTACTGTGATCATCAAAGATGCAGACACGAAGTTTGCATTCCGATGTTGGAGAAATCGTTGGCAAGTTTGCCAACGAACAAGGATCTGTATTTCCCTAATGTAGTCTAAGGGCTACTATGAAGCCAATCAAATCCAGACTTTTGCGACGGCGCCTGATAACCCTGCGAATTTTTACTTGGACCTGGTTTCGACGCACTTGGTTTCAATGCCCTAAACCAGAATGATATCAGTAATGATTCCCAAAAAAAAAAAATTCAGACGAATCGCGTACTCATTTCGCATTCGAGCCCTCAGGAGCGGGGGCAGCTGTGCCTTAGACACACTGGGCTTCAGTGAGTGACTGGGTTTCGGGGTATCGGCATCATCATCATCGACAACGGATGAACGCCTTGCGCGGTTGGGTATCGGAGTTTTCACATCACCCACGAATTCCACCTCAGAATCATCGCTCGCGATATTCATGGCATTCTTGGTATCCTGGCTCGACGTGCGTCCTTCCCCGTTGACCAATGCACGGGTACTGGAGTCACTAGGAGGGTCATCAAGCGCGATGCTTAGGCGCGCCATAACGTGGCTAGGTGCCCGTGAAAGCATCCCGTTTCCACTGTTTTCTTGCGGACATGATTCACTTGCGGATGGAGAGCGTCTCCTTTCCTCTGAGCTAGGACGATAACGATACTCTTTTTCCATGTCGCTGTCGTCACTGACAATGCTCCTGCTCCTACTCCTGGCCCATCTCGCGTTTGAGTCCTGCTTTTCATCTTCCGAGGCTGGCGCTGAAGACGAAGACATAGAGGCTTTTGACTTCTTGATGGGCACCGGCCTGGGTCTCGGACGTTCAGCCAGGACCTGAGGCTCGTGAGGAACAGATGGAGGCCTCTCCGTACGCCCTCTTTGAGATTTCCTATTCTTCGCTTTCTCCGCCTCTGCTCGTGCTTCCTCCTCCTCCTTCAATTTTCTGGCCTGTTCATCTCGAAGTTTCTGCTCTTCCTCCTCCCTCTCTTCTTCTGCCTTCAATTCTTTTCGTCTCTTCCTTGCTCTCTCCATCACGATCAAGTCAGCCTCTCCCATCTTCTCCACATCACGTCCCTTATTTTGACCCCATTCACCTCGGTCCTCTGGGAACATAGCGACCCCATAAGACGAGCTATCACGGAGGATTTCTAGAGCCTCCTTCATGCCATCTTCGTCATTTTCCAGGTTCTGGTCTTCCATGATTAAATGCAGAGCCACTTCAGGAACGAGGATCCGCTGAATGAATTCAGTAGGCGTAAGGGGAGAAATGAGGACAGGATCTATCTCGGTGGGAGGAAACATGTTGTAGAGGGTCTGGTAAATGATTACAGAGCCCATTTCACCATAACTGCAGCATGGAATAAATAAATTTTAGTCAGAGGATATACACACAAATATAGCATTGAAATGAAACGCACTAGCCGGGTTGCGCCTTCTCGAAATTGGCGAATTGTCCGCGAACGCCAGATACAGCCCGAAGGCCTTTCTTTTCGATTTCTTCTAGGGTTTCCATCCAAAAGATACTGCTGGCCTTCGGACCTTTGGCTTTCCCCTTCCCCTTCCCGCTGTTGGAACCTGCACCATATTCCATCTCCCATTCAGACACACCCAAGTGCTGTTCCTTTGTCGTATCGCCAGTATCTTCAATAAGAGCTTGCAAGAAATCCTTCAGTTTCAAGACACGGCCGCTAACTTTCTTCCATTTGATGGTCTTTGGCCAGCCTTTTCTCTCGGCCTCTGGCAGGATCTTCGACTCGAAGAGATGGCGTCGACAAACCGTGATATAGGTCGTCAACGGTGCGCGGAGACCAAGCGGGTTAGAGGGCCGAGGATCTTTTGAGGCCTGCTTTTTTGTGTCTTCTAACAGCCTAACCAAGAGTGGAGAAGGATAACGAGGTAAGGACGTATCACAAAACGGACAGAGCGTCTTGGGATCAGCATGTGGAGCAAGCGACACTGTAGAAGGAAAGTAACGTCGGCGAAACGGCAAGCGACATAGCAAAGGTTCTTACTTGAATCCCCTTCATCCAAAAACGGAGCATCAACGGGAGAACTAGTAAAAGGGGCAGATTTTGAGGAATTGGTAAGATTTCGAGAGGATAGAAACATACTGGTCCTTTCCCTTGCGGGATTTTTTGGCTGCTCGTTCATCTTCGCTGCCATAATCCGAGTTCCTCTTGCTAGGCCTCGGTGAAGGAGACCCAAGACTCCAATCTGTGCTGGACATAGGAAACGCCTTGGGCTTCAATGCTTGACCAGGTTTTTCTTGACCAACAGCTTCCTCATCTTCTTCCTCTTCGGATTGGATGATCTTCCTACTTTTACCCTTCGCTTTCGGTTGAGCCTTTTCTTTTGCGGTTCGAGTGAATACTTGGGAGGAGTCTTCAACCATGGGGAAAGGCTTTGCACGAACGGGTTGCTTCTTCTGCGATTTTTCGGTGGCTTTGGGGGTTGTAACAACATCCATGGAGCCCAGAGGAAACGGAGCCGGCTTCAGCTCGTTGTTTGACGTTTTAGACGAGCGTTTCGACGCATCTGATTTTTTCTTGCAAGCAGGAGCAGGTTCTGGAGATGTAGATCCCGGAGCTAAGCGAGAAGGTAGTGCACGAAGTAAATCGGCGATGCCGCGACTTTCTCCTCCAACTTTAGCCTGAGGAGCACCCCGGCGAATTGGAACTGGCTTGGGACGCTCCTTGGTGGGTTTACCAAGCGAGTCTTTCGCAAGAGATGGCCCAGGGTCTCTGCCCTGACGGGGGTTGGAAGGTGTAGGGGTACGAGCACGATTTGAGTTGGCGCTCTTGCCGCTCAGCGGACTAGTTCGCGCGACATCGTTATCGTCACGACCTTTTAGCGGAGAAGAGGTTATATCTACGACGTCATCATCGTATGAGGAAGCCCGACGGGGTACCACCGGACTCCAGCTAGAAGGACCATTTGCCGACATAAATGCGTTTTCATTCGAGGCAGTTTCTGGCTTTCTCGAGGAGCTGGACAAATCCGACTTCTGGTCTGCTAGAGTCGCCGATTCCGAACCGTTCTTCTTTGCCCTGAACGACAAGCTGGCATATTTTTTCGGTGCGGGCTTGTAATCGGGGTGGTATTGGTGGCTCTTCCCTGTGCTATCAATGTATACATCTTCTGACTTGGAAGTCTTCGACGAAGTGGCATGGACGGATTTCTGAGTTGCAGTTTTGCTCGACGAAGGGACAGGGTTCCGTGAGCTACCCGGGTTGTCATAATGTCCGTGCTGAGAGGACTCGGACAAAAGATCCATCTCGTCTTCTGAGCTCTCATCTGAGCTCCGTGGCTTTTGTTTAGACCCAGCCTGACGGGTCGTCGTCGTTGGAGGCTTCGTGGAAGGCTGTTGCTCGGTAAATGCGGGCTTGAACTTCGGTCGCGTCTGAGATGGTTTAGTCCCGTCCCCAATACCGTTTTCTCCCTTCTTCTTGGATGGTGCGAGAGTGGAAGAATAACAGCCAAAAGCATTTTGGTTATGTGCAAGCGGACGATTCGAGATACGTAGTTCTTTAGAAGTTTCAAAAGTTTGGCCAGAGGAGTTCAGTCGGTTGTTGAGGCGTTCCATGGTATCTCATTGAAGCTGGATTGAATGTTGAAATTCGTTTCCAGAACTCCGATTGATAAGTTCACAAGGATTCCCCAGAGTCGTGGATGGTGGTTTAAATTAGAGTGGTGGATGGATAGCGAGAATGGGTCCCGGTCCAATGGCACTCTGATTACCAAATTCGAAGCCGTGACAATGAACAGCGTCCACATCGTGTGACTGAAGCACGCGTCTGCGTGACATTCGCGTTCTTCGTGTCTTGACACTGACACTGGCGAGTGTCAACTTGGAGTTTTGGAGTTGAAGCAAATGTAGTGTCCCCCTTTGCATAATTCTGTGTTGACCACAGAATTATGCAAAGGGGTATGATTGGTTCCAGGCAACCAGAGGAAATGCCACTGCTGTTTTTTGTTTAAAACTAATAGATTCAACTTTTTCATCAAATTCATGTTGCTTCCGTTTCCCATCCCTTCAACTCGCCGTCCTTTACATCTACCACCTTGGAAAAATATTCCTTACTCAAAAACCCTCGTTCATCTCCTTCTGTCAGGACGACCCCATTATCCGATAGCCAAAATTTAATTCCTGCCGAAAGAGCTTTCTGAACGTCGATGTAGATGAGGACAGCAGATGACGTCCTCATGCCTGAGAAAAGAAAGATGAATTTGAGGAAAGGTCGCAGAAAGAATCCACTCACCGCTAACAACATTTTGACCTGCCACATTCTGCGCCAGGTGAATATGATTTCGTTTCATTTTGGACAGTCCATGTTTCGCTGATAAAATTGATATGTGAGTCGGAGTATGTAACGGATTCAGAGAAGATTTACAGATTAAATCCCAAGCAGATCGATTGGTACCATGTACGGCCATTCCGGTTGGGATATCAGCCACGGAATTTATAGGTTTGAGCTCCAATTGAACGTTCTTTTTCCCAAATGCATAAGCAAAATTGAGTCAAGTAAGGTGGATATTTCTCACCTTCATCGAATGTCCTTGACGAGCCTTTATCCACCATATCCCACTACTATTACCCGCGGCTCCTGATGGTTCGAGCGCGGGCGCGTCTTCACCAAAAGTCATCAATTTGATCCCAGAGGCGTCTTCAAGTCGAAGATCGTATCTCTGCTTTGAATCGGCCTTGACCATAGTTTTGATCTTTTCCAGGTCAATATTCTGCGCCTTGAGCTTCGGATGTTCGATCTAGATATCGATTCCATCTCAACCACAACCCAATCACCAGAGCACACAAGTGACGCACAAGATCGACCACTTTCACGTAGCCATCCGTTCTCATTGCGAGTCCTTCACCCTGCGCGCCATGCCGCAGTAACCAAGATAATGTCTTCGAAATCCGAACCTCTGGCGAATCTTTCTCCAAACCGCGCAACTTGGTGCTTTTCGATGGATTGGGTTTGGGACCCTGTTTCTGATGCGTGCGTTCTGCATTTGCTTGCGATCTACCCTTTCCCTTGTCTTTTATTCCTCGAGATTTATCGACTTGCGGATTTTGGTTTGAGGAAGCCCCAGCTTGGGCTTCTAGAGACAATTTGGATAATGATTCTGATGTAGTGGTGTCCATGACGCTTTTGCTTATTGGCAAATTTCTGAATACGGATGACTTGCTAATAAAAAGAAAGCATAAGCAATGTCAGTTGGGGAAGAGGGCCAAAGAACACAGAATCAAAGGGGGGGTCAATTCGTGAGATGATTTTGAAGAATCAATTGGATTGGAAAAGTTGAATCCTTTTCGGGTAAAGAGAACAGGTACCCACAATATGCTTTTATTGGCTCCTTTGAATCCTCTTGTTGAATAGAACCGTACTCCTAGGAGCATAAATTGTTTGTGGGTAAAGTAGCGAGTACGTATGGTGAAAGTTGGGTGAGAGTTTGCAGTGTTGCACTTTGTCGCAACTGACTCAACTTCGACCGGCCCGTTTCCCGCTCAAATTCAAAGCTGAACGTGATCATGAACAGAGACAGTCTACTTATACAGAGGGTGTTTGGAGGGGATTGTTCAAGTTGCATGAACTTGCATTGGCAGTACATGCGAAGTACATCGAAAACAATTTCATTCAAGTTATCCTACATCCTACATATCGATACAATTTCTTTCAAAATCATTCTGTTCAAAGCTTATCAGCAAACCATTGAGCAGCAGCTCTGAAAGCTCCTTCCTTCCCAGCCTTTACTTTCTCGTCTTTCATGTCACCTCGCACAGCAAAGCCATGCACACATCCCTCAAAGTATTCACGTTTATATCCAGGGGCAAACTTCCCATCTCCGAAAAGTTCGTCCGCCTTCGCAGAAGCCTCCAAGGGGAACTGAGAGTCAACGGTGCAAGAGTTGATGAGCAAAGGCGCTTTGGACGAAGAGAAGTAGTTCTAGGGCGAAAGTGCTGCGATCAATTCCACTTCCGAAACCAACAATCGTAAAGAACATACCTCCAGATCGGTGGGGATATTGAGCAAAGATGGGTGTGAAGCCACTCCGACGTTGATAACGTTCTCGATACCCAAATCGAAAACATACCGTCCTGCGGTACATCGATCAAGCTGAGTGATTGGAACGTCATAAATCTTGCAAACTTCTCACCACCAAAGCAGTAACCAGTCGCACCAAACGTTGTAACACCTTCTTCCTTTAATGCTTTGATGACCTTGTCCAAAAATGGCCTGGTGATCGCCTGAGTGTGTTTCGCGATCCAAGCTGCAAAATCGAAATCGGCGAGCGAAGTAAGGATAGACACAGGGACGGGATCATCGTTCATGTAGTCCGGGGCATACGTCTGTTATCGTGAATCCAAATTTGCTTTGTATTCTGGAACAAGCCCCACGATTTTGCTCACCTTGAAGCCGTTCGCAGCGAAGTCGTCAGCCAAGAGCTAGACGTCAAAGGTCAAAACTGTTTTACGAACACAATGGAAGGATTCAGAGGTACCTGCGAATTAATGTGTCGAGGGCCCAACGCGTCTGCTAAGAAGAGGATTGCCTTATCCTTAGGATATTCACCAGTTGGAGTGGAGACGTAAGTGTCGACTCCGCCAATATTCTCCCATGTTCCTGTGATTGATGGGATATTAGTAGTGAGATGTCCGAGATATGAGAGTCGGAAAGGCCTGGATATACCTTTCGGGGTACCTTCATGGGTAACACCTGAGTCGAATGTTTGTTAGCGTACCACTTCGATATCCAATAATTTCAACACACCTTTGACGCAATCAGCGCACAAACTCATGACTCTTGGTAGTGATGATGATAGTGGTGGGATTTCGAGATGAATGAGACGCGCTGAGACGCGTCATCTAATATAGTCCCACATGTGAAGGACGTAATCCAAGGGGCAACTCGGCAAGCATCTGGTGAAATCATGGAATTCCACGATTGTCTATACCACGGGGTTCTGTGGTGACTTTTAGTCAGACTGCATTATTCTCGGGCACAACAATGATTTGACTGGAATCTGGAAGATGTGGGCATAAGCCACTCATATCAGATCTTACGCCAACGTCATGAATGACAGATCCAACCCAAACGTATGCTGAGTTCGTGCGTTTCAATAGTCGTTCGGGTTTACCCCTCGATAGATATGTATCTTTCTCAATAGGTTAGCACCGTAAAGAGATCCCAGAAGGTGAGGACTGAGATTACCATAAGAATGCGAGTAATGATGAACCACTCAGCAGCAGCCCTGAAGGTGTCCTTCTTTCCACCCATCGTATTCCCAGTCTTTTCACCTTGAACCCTTCATAACCCTGGAATAAATCGCGTTGAATGCAGAGGTGAATTTCCCTTCCCAAAGATCTCGCCCGCCTTGAAAGTTCTATAGAAAATCGGGGATCAAAGGTGCAGCAGTCCATAAGAAGGGGTGCCTCTGATGCAGAAAATAATTCTACAAAAGCGATTGTGAGATCAAGCGGCGGAGAGCGGAGAGCGGACACACCTCACGATCGGTGAGTACATCGAGTACTTAAGGTTACTCAACCAGTGAAGCTGCTTTCAATCTCCGGGTAAACAAGCCTTCCTGGTAGTTTGTTAGTGTCTAATCCTGAACGTTTTTAAATTTATCTACCCTAGATTGATTCGGGAAGTTTGGTCATCATTGGGGGCTATCTATGCCTTCAAGCCACATTGACATATTCAGCAAAACCTGACGATGCCAAAACTGTAGGGGAATTTAATGTAAATACGGGAAAGATGAAACAAGTAGTCACTGATGTACCTAGAAGATGACCCGACACGCTCCCTCTAGTCCAATTTTCCATGCCTATGGGTCCAGAGCAGCAAAGGTTAATGTATGATGGCCCGGGAATTTTGGCCTAGTTGTACAGTACAATCCGAGACAGGTTTAGGTTGGGTTTAGGTGGATGGATGACTCGCAGAATGAAGGACGCAAAATGAAGCTGTACCGTTCAGTAGGCATGATGATATGATTGTACGAGGTTGAGCGACGAGCCTGGTCATGATCAGTCGCTGCTTGAACCACATACACATACACATACACATACACATGACGTCAGTCTCATTATCACATTACGTAATCAAAATATTCTTGTTGACCTTTCCACCGATCCTCCGTCCGGAAATCTTCCTCTGCTTTGGCAAACCACTTCCAGCCACTTCCTCTATTTGAATTACCACCGGGGCAGGAAGAAAGATATCTAGCCACAATCTCGAAACCTTTTTCATGGCCTCTTGAAATGCACGGGGCCACCAGTGTTGGAGAACGTCTTCCGAGCTGATGGCGAACAGCTTACAAGTTACAACTGTCAGCGTGAAGGCGTTTTATAAAACCGACTATCCGTCCCCGCTGTGTGTGAATAGGAAATATAGGGTCTGTGGATATGTTTTCGTGCTTACAATCCATCAGATCTATAATTAATTCCTCGTTCAAATTTGTTTAGGGCTTATGGTTTGTGCCTATACTCGAACTGCATTCACACACTTCTTAAATAACCTTCACCACCTCCTTGTCTTGCTCGCCGTTGACATACTTACAACAGAAGTCTACAGTCCGACCGGTTTACCGCTCATGAACTTGAAGATTCTCATTTCCCTTAGTGACGCCGTCAATGAACTTCGGGATCGATATCGACCGTTGTTCGTAGATAACCATCCCTCTGAAATGTTCACAAGCTGACTTGTTACAGTACGCCAGACTTGCCCCCCATGGACGATCCCTCGTGCCTCACAAAGCGCGCCGTTGCTCTCAAGAAACGATATGGGCGGTCGGGCTGCCTCGGGCAAAATGGAGGATCTGGAAGAGGCCATGTCGTTGAATCTTGATGCGCTCGCACTCCGCCCGCCTGGACCTTTTCAATGTCATACATCTGTAGATACTTCCCGTAATCACAACCATAGCAATGATATTCGACATTTGTCAAGCATAGGATAATTTGTCCATGAAACATTGGTTTGAACATTCCCTTTTTAAATTTCAAACGGAAAGAGAACAAGGAGAAAGCATACAATAATTGTTACAATAATCTGGAGAGGAAATAGGTTAAAAAATGCGAAAAGTAGATAAATAACAGGCCTAATAACGCAGTTCTCAAACCGTCGCTATCAACCAGCACATCCCAATCAACTGCTGACAGGGTCAGTGAGATAATTCTTCACAATTTGAGAGATCTTGGGCTCAATCAAAGTCAATTCTTCGATGAGATCGTCCTACAGAGATGCTGTCAGGCACGAACGAAAGCTGACTGGAGGAGGATAGATCCAGCACTGTACATACCCATAATTTATCCTGCATCTTCCTCCCTGCCTCCCCAAGCACAAAATCCGACGTCTCCTGTGGCTTTGCCATATTGAGGTACTCCCCGCGTAAGGAATCTCTTTTCTCCTCCGATCCAATAGCAGATAAAACGAACAGCCGACCGCCTTCCTCCGAGGTACGAGTAATAATCCCTGCGAGGCGCAGCATGAAGGTCAAAGGGAACTTCATATTACGTCGTAGTGAGGAATAACAGAGGCCCGGATTGGCCGCGTTGACGATGAGTGGTTTGCGGTGAAGTCTGTCGTTTAGGGCGCGGACGAAAAGGACGTTCATTACTAGTTATAGAATGAACATTAGAGGATCCGAGGAAGAAAGGCAGATTTCAAGAGGACATACGTTTTGTTTCGTTATATCTTGTCATTTTTCTATAAACAGAAAAAAAAAATCAGCACGAAACAAAACGAGAAAGCGTTCATAAAAAATACATTTTTTGCAAGTGATCTTTATGGCCCCATTTTCTGAAAAAGTTCGGAGAATTGATGTCTGTTTGGTTCAATTTCGCATAATAGTGAAGCTCGCTTGTCGCGACGACGATTCTTGGCGTTGTATTGTATTTCTCTGCAGTCTCAAGCATACGCGGGAGGAGCAAGAGTGCTAAGAGATTAGTCGCGATACTGTTGACTTGTGCTCTATACGGTAACCGGGTCAGAGCAGAGTTAGGAAAATAAGGATCGCGAATGATTCAACGTACACTGTCTCCCAACCATCTTTCGTAAAAGTGAGGTTTGTAAGAGAAACTGCGGCATTTTCGAGAAGGATATCCAGCCGGTCTCCTCCTTCTTGCTCGAAGCGCGTCACAAAAGCCTTCACGGACGAGAAGTCTGCAAGGTCAAGAACCCAACCTTCCACAGTCTCGCATCCGGTCTCCTTGCGTATTTCTTCAGTTCGGTCGAGTTCAAAAATGAGCCGAACAACCCCGTCGAGAGATAATGCGCCTCTACTCACGGGTCGACGTCTCTTCAGCCTTTTCCTGGTTTCTGCACGTCACAATCAGCTTCCCAGGATTCATGCGAGCGAAATGTTTGGCAGCCTCCAGCCCGAGTCCAACATTTGTTCCAGTGACGATGATTGTCTTTCCAGTGAGATCCTGTCTGACAAGAGGAGGTATGGTTGTCAGTTGATCTTTCAGAAGACCCCAAAGTGTTAGTTTCATGGTGAGAACGGGGTTGGGATATCGATTACTGGACTCTGAGGACGTGGAACGGGGATGATGTTTATGTACGTTCCAACGATTCCATGGGTTCAGTCAATTTATACTGAGAACGGAGCTAACTTGGGAAAGCATAGTGAATAAGCATATGTGCCTGTTGTTGTTGTCAATCGCGGGCATGAAGGTGAGACAGACAGGTTGGAGGTCATACCTTTTACATAAGGATAAGAAAGCTTTCCACGGCAGATTGGATCCAGAGACAACGCAATCAAGGCGGCGGCCTCGAGGAGCTTCAAGGAGTGGTGTGCGTGAACACATGGGTATTGCGTGGCCTGCGCCTGGCCTAGCTGTTTATTTGTCATATTAGAATAGAAAAATCCTTGCCGTGAGGACGCGTCATATATGGGAGTTGGATGGGAGCATTGGCTTTAAGGAGCGCAAAAGCCACCTGGTGGGTGGAAAGTGGAAGAAACTGAAAGTCACTTCAAGTTCGAGTCCTATATAGACCATCGTTTGGACAATGAAGGAGACGACTCTCCTCGTAGTACGCAAGCCCAAGTCCAGTCTTTTCAGGATTTTTACAAGGTGAGTTTACGAAGGACCATGCTTGCGAAAACAGCGAAATGCAAGCGGGCATCATGGTCCAGGATAAAACTGATCTTACCTAAGTAAGCTGACTTGTTCGGAACGGGTCACCCGCGCCTATATTTCAATGCAATAAACAAGACAAAAACAAGGACTTGGTATTGTAATGATTACAATATCGTGATCTTGGAGTTCTTAAAGAAAGAAAGAAGTACAGAAGGATGTTAAAACAATCAAAGATAGGTGAACAGTTTGTGAACAGTAGGCCTCATCATTATGTTTTCAACCTGTCACCTTCAGTGTATTCAAATCAATGGCCGACCGGTTCAGTAAGATGATTTTTCACAATTTGAGTAATCTTTGGCTCGATCAAAACCAGTTCTTCGATGAGATCGTCCTACATGTACCGTCAATAAAACGATAGAAGCCATAGATCCAGAATCTCACATACCCATAATTTATCCTGAATCTTCCTCCCTGCCTCCCCAAGAATCAAATCCGACGCCTCGCGGGGCTCTCCCATACAAAGAAATTCTCCACGCAACGAATCTTTCTTTTCCTCCGATCCAATAGCAGCTTGAACGAAAAACCTACTTCCTTCTTCCGGGGTATGCATGATAAACCCTGCGACGTATATCAGGATCGTCCAAGGGAACGGGGCTTTGCGCCGGAGAGAGGTGCTACACAGCCCCGGATTGGGTGCGTTAATGATGAGTGGTTTTCGGTGAAGTCTGTCGTTCAGGGAGCGGACGAAAACAATGCTCATTACTGGGGATAGAATGATGAGCATTGGAAGACAGAAGGTCGTTTGGGATAGGACTTCATAAGAAATGATGACTTACGTTTTGTCTCGCCATATCTTCTCATTTTTCTGTGAATACCAGAAAAGGGAACAGTTAGCACAGGAACAAACTAGAAAAACTTCTTGAGGCATTACATTTGCTTCAAGTTGTCTTTGTGGGCCCATTTCCTGAAAAAGTTTGGAGAGTCGATATCTTCTTGATTTAATATGGCATTATAATGGGTTTCGCTTGACGGAACGACAATTCTTGGAGTCGTATTATATCTCTCTGCAGTGTCAAGCATACGCGGGAGGAGCAAAAGCGCTAAAAGAGGAGTCGCCATGCTGTTGACTTGTGCACTATGTATTCAGGTCAACATCAAGTTAGAACAATAAGGTCGCGAAGGATTTTACCCTGTCTCCCAACCATCCTTCGTGAAAGTGAGATCTGAAGGACTCGGAGCAACGCCTGCATTCTCCAAAAGAATATCCAACCGGTCGCCTCCTTCCTCCTCAAACCGCGCCGCGAAAGCCTTCACGGACGAAAAGTCTGCGAGGTCAAGAACCCAGGCCTCCACAGTCTCGCATCCAGTCTCCTTGCGTATTTCTGGAAATATAATCCAGTTCGGCAAATAACTCGTGAACAAGTAATAAACCTCTACTCACGGGTCAACGTTTCTTCCGCCTTTTCGTGGTTTCTGCACGTCACGATCAGTTTTCCGGGATTCATACGAGCGAGATGCTTGGCAGCTTCTAGCCCGATTCCGACATTTGCACCAGTGATGATGATCGTCTTTCCAGTGAGATCCTCTTTGACAAGAGGGGGTACTGTCGACAGTTGATCTCTTAAAAAAGACGAAAGGTTGAACTTCATGAAGAGACGTTATGTGCTGGATAAGATAACTCGAGTCTGAGGGTGGGGAAAGGGGATGGCGTTGACCGTCCACTGGGTCATGCTAATTTATACCAGTAAAGCGCAGTTGCTGGGAACAACACGTATATATCTACACGCTGTCTTCAATATGAGGTCGTAATTTACAGTATGCACGCAGTCATACCTTTGCATAGAAGGGGTTTTGCAGTACACTCATTCACGGCCGAATGTATCAAGAAGCCACGCAATCAAAGCGGCATGGTTGGAACTTGATGTTGAGCGCTTGAGCGTTGACGTTCGGGCATCATTTCCAGCTGTGCATCACTGCCTTTTTAGGACGGCAGATTGACAGTTCCACGAATAACTGAGGCAAGAATAGGTTTTGGGAAAGTCTTGAGAAAGTCTTGAGAAGTTGCAAAGAAAGCGAGGTTATTCGTCAAAAAGCACATGCAGAGAGAACAGAAGTATGAGAAGGTAGAGGATCTCAACCTATCATCTGTTTATCTCCATCCAACGTGTCCAAATCAACGGCCGACCGGCTCAGTAAGATGATCTTTCACAATTTGAGTAACCTTAGGCTCGATCAAAGCCAGTTCTTCAATGAGATCGTCCTATAGAAATGCCGTCAATAAAACGAAATGTGAATATGAAGGGTCAAAATCACACTTACCCATAATTTATCCTGCATTTTCCTCCCTGCTTCCCCCAGTACGAAATCCGACGCCTCTTGTGGCTCTCCCATTGAAAGAAATTCCCCGCGTAACGAATCTCTCTTTTCTTCCGATCCAATAGCAGCGAGAACAAATAATCGACCGCCTTCCTCCGAGGTACGCATGATGATCGCTGCAAGACGTATCAGGATCGTCACAGGGAGCTTGGCGTTGCGCCGGAGGGAGGATTCACACAGCCCCGGATTGGGCGCGTTGACGATGATTGGTTTTCGGTGAAGTCTGTCGTTCAACGCGCGGACAAAAAGAACGTTCATGACTAGTCGTAGAAGGATCAGCATTGAAGGACGGAAATTCAGAACTTCATGAGGACTTACGTTTTGTCTCGCTGTATCTTGTCATTTTTCTGTGAATACCAGCAACAAGAACAGTTAGCACAGGAACGAACTAGGAAAACTTCATGAGGCAGTACATTTCCTTCAAGTTATCTCTATGGGCCCATTTCCTGAAAAAGTTTGGAGAGTCGATGTCTTCTTGATTCAAGATCGCATTATAGTGGACCTCGCTTGACGCGACGACGATTCTCGGTGTTGTATTGTATCTCTCCGCAGTCTGAAGCATACGCGGGAGAAGCGAGAGCGCTAACAGAGGAGTCGCAATGCAGTTGACTTGCGCACTGTGTATTCATGTCAAAAATCGAGTTAGAAAAATAATGTCGCAAATGATTTTGAATACAATATCGGAACAACGTACCCTGTCTCCCAACCATCCTTCGTAAAAGTGAAATTTGACGGACTCGGAGCAACACCTGCATTCTCCAGAAGGATGTCCAACCGGTCACCTCCTTCCTCCTCAAACCGCGCCACGAAAGCCTTCACGGACGAAAAATCTGCGAGGTCAAGAACCCAGGCCTCCACAGTTTCGCATCCAGTCTCCTTGCGTATTTCTGAAAATGAGATCCAGTTCGGCAATGATGAGTTGCATAACTTGTGAACAAGTAATGCACCTCTACTCACGGGTCAATGTCTCTTCCGCCTTTTCTTCGCTTCTGCAGGTTACGATCAGTTTTGCGGGATTCATGCGAGCGAGATGCTTCGCAGCCTCTAGCCCGAGTCCGACATTTGTGCCAGTGACTATAATCGTCTTTCCTTTGAGATCCTCTCTGACAAGAGGAGGTACCGCTGACATTTGAGATTTAAGGAAAGCCCAAAGCGTTAGCTTCATGATGATGTTATTACTCGGTCTCGGTTCAATGCTAAGGCTGTGGAAGGAGGGCGATGTTCACCGTCCACTGGGTCATGCTAATTTATACCAGAAGAAACAGTGCCGTTGCTGGGAACGACACGGATAACTCTATGCGTGCCCGTCAATTTGGAATCGTAATTACAGTGTGTTCGTGGTCATACCTTTCCACAGATGAACTTTTTTTGCAGGTACCGCCACTCATGTCCTCATGGCCGAGTGTATCAAAAGGCCACGCAATCAAAGCGGCATGGTTGGTGTTGACGTTTGGCCTGCCTTTTTAGGATGGCGCACTGACAGTTCGAAGAATATTTGGTGTAAGAATAGGTTTTGGGAAAGTCTTGAGAAGTTGCAAAGAAAGCGGGTTTATTCATCAAAAAGGACATGCAGATAGGAGAGAGAAGTACGAAATCAGCGAGATTGTGAGGATGATCACTCAAGATCGAGCAATGTTCTGGAGATATTGTTGGACGATGTTCTGATCATGAATCTTTGCCGTTGCCTTCGTCAGCTCCTCGATAAGATTGTCCTAAAATGGAAACAATAAGTATCCGTTCGCGAATACCATCGCGAAGCATCTCAGACATACCCAAAATTTATCTTGAGCAACTCCCCCATCCGCGTTCATAACGAAATCGCTGGGTTCGGCCACTCTTGAACCCAGGTCAACAAATGCGCCACGTAACCCATTCTCTCTCCCTTCAGCTTTAACAGCAGCAAAGACGAGTTGTCTACTGCCTTCCTCCGTTGTACGTCCGATGAGGACTGGAAGACATTAATCAACGCGTTTGAGAAACCCTTTCTGTGACGGATAAGCGCTGATTTCACTTGTAATGACGATCTGTCCTATGATACTGGCAAGCACTTTCTTGGATACCAGATTGGCCGTAGGTCGTTTCGGATAGATCTGGTTTTCTGACCAAGGCTTTTGTTGAGGGCGCGGACGAACAGGATAATCAAGACTGGAGGAAAAAACAGTTAGGTGCTTTGTCCTTCTCGCTTTGTTTGTAACCTGAGGAAAGAAAGGCTGACGTTTTGTCTCGGCATAAACTTCATCTCCAGGGTAGTTTTTAAACCTATCCCAGTTACGAAAGTTGGCAAATCGTTCCAAACCAATACTGATCGACTTGCCTGTTGGAAAAATTCTTCATGACCATAAAGCCGTAAATGGTTTGACGCGTTCACCATTTTGGGGTCAAGCTTCACCGCAAAATGAGTGAAGCTAGACACAAAGACCAATCTTGGTTTGGTGTTATGTTGTTGTGCTGTGTCGAGAATTCTAGGGAGCAGTAACAATGGAAGTAGACTCGTGGAAATATAATTAATCTGATATGGCGCAACTTCCTGATGAGTTATATGAATTGAAAGAAATAAAATAACCCACACCTTGATTCCCAACCATCGTCCGTATATTCAAGAGCCGAAGCAGCAATCGCAGCGTTGACCACCAGAATATCGAGTCTCATTCCTTCATTTTCGAATCGTTCTGCAAAAGAAAGCACAGACGATATCTTCGATAGGTCGATAATCCACAGCTCGCGTCTTGTATCCTGTTTCTTCTGCAATTTTTGAGGGCGCAGTGAAATCAGCATAATACATCCCCTATCCAGGAAAACGACGGCTCATTGTTCAGAGCGGCTTGGCCCCTCTCTTCGTTTCGGCAAGCCAGGATAAGTCTTCCGGGATTCATAGACGCAAAATGCTTCGCGGTCTCCAACCCTATCCCGATGTTGGCTCCAAGCACAATCACTGTTTTGCCAGACAAGTCTCCGTCAACAACAGGAGGCGGGTTTCTCTGATCAGAAAGAATCTGGAAAAAGGGAGGCTCTGGATAAAAAAACGCTCGAAGAAAGAACTCGAAGGATGGGTGAGTTGTCAGAGAAATTGAATCGAACATTCGTTTTATAGAAAACCATTTGCGCATTTCTAAACTTGTTTCATACGCCAGGAAAAGTTCCCCGGTCATTGCAGCGGCGAACTGGTCGCCATCTTCACCACCCAAATGGCAAGATATTTTTGAAGGTATAGTAGTCGACTCTTGGGCACAGTGCATGGACAGTCCTTTGTCGCAGCAACTCAACTCTGCTTGAGGGTTGCTTTCGGGGGGGATTCAAGCCACCGCCAGTACTTCGTAATCATCGATCGTGAGTAACCCATCGCTAGCCAGAGAAGCAGCCGAACGCAGGATATGTACATTGTGGACTGTGGTTGAGTCTTGAGATAGAATTAAGTAGGAGAAGCCTAGGCAGCCACGCGATCACGGGATTGTAAGCAGGTCTCCGAATTGGATACTGTAGGGGTACGGTGATCTTCCTGATATTTAACTGAAATGGTTAGATTCCACGAGTATGGACAATAGATAGTATGTACTGTGCTGTGTGATAGTCTGTGGTACAATGAAAATTCCAACCTCAGAACAAATTGAAAAGTGAAACGTAACCCGGACGTGACAGAGCTAAAAGAAAAGGAAGGATGAAAAAAAGAGACGATGTGTATGAAGAGGAGTGAGAATGAATTTATGCAAAGGTTGAGACTAATGTAATGTATGCGACGGGAAAGGAAGGATGCTTGGGATGATGTCGATTCTGACGACGTATGGAACATGATCAAATGAATGTGATAGAGGAATGCAGAGATAGAGACGAGAGACTAGAGTGATGAGAAAAAGAGAGAGAGACGAGAAAAAGGAAGAGAGAGAGAGGGGGGGGAGAGAAAAGAAAGATGGATCTAACGAGATGAAGAAATGGAAAAGAATCAGAAACAGAAAAACAGAGGAGAGAGAAAATAGAAAGACCAGAAACGGAACCTTATCCATCTGGTCCACGTCCTCCCTTCCATCGCCCTGCTCTCAATCCCTGTCCATTTCCGTTTCCTTGGACATCAACAACGTCCTCTTCCTCGTTGTAACCCTCATCCTCATCCTCCTCTCCTTCTTCAGACGGCGGAGGTGCAGGCGGGTGATGAGCAGTAGCACCCGTTTTCCCATTCGCCGCTCTGGCAGCCCTTTCCCTCGCTCGCCTCCTCCTCCTCAAGATCTTCTTCCGATTCCTCACGGCCCTCCTATACCCTGCTTCCCCACCATAAAACAAGTCATACTCGCAAAACGCGCAAATCCATTCCTCGCCAGGATTCTTTAAGGGTATCAAAGTGGAGTTTTGGCTTTGGGATGTCGGCGACGTCCCACCACCCTCGGTAGAACCTCTATCCTTCTTCCCCCTTTTCCTCGGCGGGATTTCGCTCGTCAAAAACCGTATGGGCAACGGAGAAACACCCCCATAAGCACCCATCGCACCAGCATTCCCACCATCTCCGCTGTGCGGCAACCTCGAAGGGACGTAATTCTTCAAATGATGAGGATTAGAGGCATTCGCCAGTGTAGATCGTTTCTTCTTTTTGCCCTTCGATTTACTCCCTCCATTACCAGGAACGGCTCCAGGGATAGAAGGCGAGTAGTCCCCTCCTCCTGTATTACCGGTCGCATTATTACTCGTCGTCGTCGTCGTGACAGCAGACAACCTCCCAGACGACGAATTTTCTTCTTTCCCCTTCATCTGCGCCTGAGCCTGCATTTGCGCTTGAGCTCTCTCCGCCCGTTCACGATCCCTCTCCTGCCTCTCTCGCTTCCCTTTCCCGCCCGTTGCCTTCGCCTTACCCCCGGTCCCATCACCACCAGAGGATCCAGTGGCGGCGGCTGCGGCGGCAGCGACGGCCAATTTCGCAGCTTTGGCGGCCTGCTTCTCAAGCTCCAGCTCGAACCGCTTCCGAAGGTTCGCCACCTCTTCCTTCGTTGCTATCAAACGGTCCGCAGCTGAAATCGTTTAAGCCATTTGTGATAGCAGATATAAGAAGTAGAGAAGGAAAGCGTGTTTGAAGAGAAGAAGAAAAACAAAAATCAAGAAATCAGAAATGACATCCCTCGACCATAAAGTGATGAAAACATGAAAAAAGGAACGGAAAAATGAAAAGGACGCTTCGAGCCAATGACCATTTGTCTGGAGGAAGGAAAAAAAACATATAAGGGGTAATGTGGCATTCACACATAAAATACCCATCCAGTGCCCTTTCTCTATCCATTAAACATGCTCCAAGAATATCACTCTCGGTCTCGATCTCAATATCAAGAAACTCAACCCGAATTTGGAAAAGAATATACCAACTCAGGGATATGGTTTTCATAAAACGGCAATAAAAGAAGAAGGGAGAGAAAAAAAAAGATAAAACAAAGAAGGACCACTCACTTCCACTGGGACATGAAAAATTGAAATCAGACTCGGGAAAAGGGACCGCATCGGGATGTCGAATCCTTCGTTCTGGCATTGCCAAAGTAATCTTCATCGCGCGAGCCAACCGTACCGTTCGCCTCTTTGATTTCCTCACATGATATCCTACACCTTGTTGATCGCCATCACCAGAGCCTGTTAGACTGCTTTTCCCACTCCTGCTGGTATAGCCATGATAACCATAGTTCGCGCCTGTCAAGGCTTGGTCGAGGGCTAAGGTATCGCCATGAGATAGTGCACCCATCACCGCTGCCAGCTGCCTCTTCCGGCTCTTGAGCAGCTCTTTATGCTGCAGCCCAGCAAGCGTAACGGCCATCAACTTTCCCCGCCTCTTTACGACCATCGAAAGCTGGCCAGGAAAGGGTGCAGGTGGATATTGGTGCATTTGACTGGGTGAATGTGGACTCGAACGGTTCGTGGGTGAAAGAGAGCGTTCACGATCCCGATCCCTGTCTCTATCCCTGTCCCGCTCTCGTTCTCGTCGAAATTGGAGTTGAAGTTCATCATCATCCGCCATGCTCCGACCTTCTCCTTCCAGCGAGGGATCAGTGCCGTCGTCATCATGATCAGGATATCCTGAGGAAGGACTTCCAGGCCTTCCACCACCACCACCGCCTCCACCACCTTCTAGGCCTCCGCCTCGCGGATACATATTCGCAGGCACTTTGCGCTTTTTCGTGTTTCCAGGTTGTCGCAAATGATCCATATCGCCATCGCCCCTCTCATCGTCTTCATCCCGGCTCCGTGCAGTGATATTACCACCGCCACTAACGCCCTTATCCGCATTTCCTCCGTTCCCAGCATTCATACCCATCCCCATGTTGCCGATGTCCATCCCCGCAGGTAACCCCAAGCCCAAAGGTCCTAAACCCCCCATCGTCACTCCTGCAGCAGCCGCAGCCGCAGCCGCGGCAGCAAAGTGGACACCAAAATCAAGAGGGTTGAGTTCTGATAAATGTTGTGGGAGTTGTCCCGTTCGTGCGCTACTGCTGACGGCGGAGATGGCTGCAGCTGCAGCCACAGCGGCCACGTTTCGATTGGACATGCTCCCAGGTGGGCCGGTGTCAACGCCATTGGCAGCGAGAAAATTTTGGATGTTGGGTGGCATGTAATAATCCTCCAGTGATATACTCCCGACCAACTCGTTTCCTTCGCCTATTAGTTCTTCGGCCGTCGCAGCTGCACCTGTGATCGTGAAGCCTTGTTGTGCGAGGTGTTCAAAGAAGGGTTTGGCATCCACTCCTAATGCTGATGAGAGAGACATCACTCCTCCTCCTCCTCCTTTACCCGTTCTAGCTGTCGTTCGTCGCCGTTTTGGTAGCGGTTTCACGCGGCGGAGGGCAGGAAACTCGGGGACGTCAAATATAGGTGACGGTGTCCCGCGATGCATCGTCATCGTCGTGAGGGAGTCACTCTTTCTATGATACAACAACGCTGGCACTGAGACTTGTGTTGTCTTGATGTATTTTTCCTTCTATACTGTTCGTCTCTTAGGGGATAGCAAGGATGGTCAGACCGTAACTTGAGTGATATTCGCCTTGGAGTGTTGTTCGAGATTTTTCTGCAGTGTTACTGACGTAGATGATGATGATTGATTGATGGAGGGTCGAGAGTGCTCAGGAAGGATGATTGTGGGAGTATGCTTGTAGAAATATCCGAATCTTGCCTCAGGCAGTTGTTGACAAAGACTGTTGCTGTATGTCGTTCTGGAGGCAGGGAAGAGTAAAACGAGTAAGTAACAGTTACTAGACTGACAAGACAAGACAATTAAAGAGCTGGACAGAAGGAGAAGGGATAAAAGGATGACAACATGAAAGGCAAGAGACAAGGGCGAGATTCAAGCGGCGATTCCGGTGTGAAAGGAGACACAAAAGAGACAAGGGAATTGGGCGGAATAAGTAGAGACGTGGACCTCAAAATAGGTTTTGTTCGCTGTTGTGTTGTTGTTGTATAGCCGCACATAAGCGTAAACCCATGAGTCAAACATGAGGTCCACGCCCAACTGCGCCATCAGTACACACGTTTTAGGATACGTGTCTATGTTCTCTCCCAAACATCCCTCGACTCCGAGAAGATGGAAATGAAAATGAAAATGAGAATAAACGCTCAAAATACAAATGAAACCCATCCATCCATCACGATCCATGGATCAAGTGAGGTCCTTTGGCAAAATGCCCATCTCGGTGCCGACTCCAACGATGATATGAGATGAGAAAAGGGACAAAGAAAGTACCCTTGAAACCGGGATATCCACTTCTTTTAAAGATAGGACAACCCTTGGCTGGGTGACGTGGACCCATTGACGGAAATATCAAGAGGTGCCAGGACCAGCTCCAGCCCAATGTCTACCGTCAGAGGCCTTTGAGCCCTCGCCATGTCCCCCATACGTCCGCCCAATGGTTTAAGGATCATCGCATGAGTTTTCCAGAGAAAGAGGACGATTGAACGATCCCACCACAAATCATCTATGAGATGAGATTGAACGACGAATGGAATGCCACTCCGCTCCGTAAAACCCCTCGCCTTACTCAGGTCGGAAATTTTGAACAAACCCAACAACCCCTCTCGAACGCCCAGAAAAAAAAGGAGAGAAATAATGAGCGAAGGCAGAACGCACCTGTTATCACGCCGAGATAATCTGAGTCTCCAAAGGAACTAAACAGCAAACAAAAACGAATATTGAAAGCGACCCCTCGGAATTTGCAATATGATGCTCCGCGTTCTTCCTTGAATTTGACGATGAGACGATGGTGGACGAAGAGAATAAGAAGACGAAGAAGAAACAAGAAGGAAAGGAGAGAGGAAGAAAAGCCAAAAGAGACAGAATGAATGCAGAAGAGACTCAGAACTCAAGAGCCTCATGCACAACTGGCTGGTTTGGGTGTGTAGTGTGGGTAGAATTCCGTAGCGGGCTTGCTGGAGGATTCGAGAGTCATCCAATAAATTTGGCCCTGATCTCCAAATCAGTTACACCCGCCGATTGCCGGGCACTCGTACTCAGGACCACTCCTTTTCTTTTATAACACAGAAACAGAAAAAATATATAGGATCATATCATACTGGACACAGCGAATACTATGTAGAAATGCAGAATAACAAGCAGACGTAGCCGTCCGAAAAAATAACTACATTTACAATAAAACGTCTCTGCATCGTATGGATAGCAAACAGGAGAGAGGAAAAGAAAAGAAAAAACAACAAAGAACAAGAGGAAAATAAATCGAAGAAAAAAACATCAAATCTCGAACAAGTACGTAGGGTGGGGTGGGGGAAAAGAAAAGCGACCTAAATCATACAATCGTCTTGTGCTGCAAAATCATATCATGACAAAAAAAGGAAATGGAATGGCGGAAGGTAAGAAATTGAAAGGGCGATTGCGAACGAACAGTGCGAATAGGGTGACAATTCTATTGATGTGGGTGGAAACGCAGTGGAAGAGAGAAAAAATATCATCATATCCCCATCAAATAAATGACAGTCCAAAAGGTGTCGAACGAGGACTGAAAAATCCTCGTTAAATCGTCTATTCCTGCACAAAAAATATAAATTAGGCCGGAACGACAAGTAGCAGCCCGGGAGGGGGGGAGAAAGACGGTCGATGATGAGGGTATCAATTCCATTCGAGGTGTCACGATAATGTCGATGGTGTGTGGATTGGGTATCAGCAATTAATTGCGGTGGTAATTGAGATAATACGAAAAAGAATGCGACGCCCAACGGTTTGTGATACATGCACATTAATGCGTGGATGAGGAAGAATGATGATGATGATGATGACAATGCAATTGAATAAACACCGTGCGTTCGATTTGTGCCCAAAAGAAAGGATGAAAGAAAAAAAATGCTGGATATGATAACATGCTGACGATGATGAGCGTGACCGGGACTTGAAAAGTAATTTGCTCGTCCAGGTCATATCGGTGAAAGAGAGAGGAGACACGTAAAATGGCGGGGCGATGGGTGTTGACCATACCATCCCGAGAATTTTTTAAGAAATTGGGGTGGTGATAACGTAAATGTCGCCCGCGTCTAAACTGTATGGCTTGGCTTGTATGCACGGTTGTATGATAATTGATGTAGGAGGGAATGCTGGATGAATAGAAATAGTGGGAACAACCAGACGAGTGTGGGGTGGGTGGGTGGCGAATAACGAAAACCATGGACCGGAAATATTAGGGTGTGTAAGGGTGTGTAGATTGTTGCGGTATTAGGTCGTCGTAGGTTTTCATCATACAACATGCATTCTAGAATCATACAGGGTAAAAAAGCCCCCTCTATCCGTCAAAGTGATGGTTGACGAGTCGTTACAAAGCAGCACAAAATAATCGTTGACATTGACGATGAAAAGGGTCGCAGTCGTGGGGTCGTCAAAAAGATCTAGGTCAAAGAAGTCGGATACTCGAGAGAGTTGATGATAGAAATGGGTGAGAGGGGAAACGAGAAAGGGAGACGAGGTTCCGTATTTTTGAGATTTTGTTTTTCATGATGGTTTCTGTTTCTGTGCATAGATAGTCATAGGCGATAGGCATAGGGCATGAGGATCGGATGGTGAGCGGAAAACGGGAGGTTGTCGAATTTACCACCAGCCGCCTTGCTGTCCACCAGCAGGTCCGCCGTATCCACCGCCACCGCCATAGCCACCATAACCAGAAGGCCCTCCATAAGTAGCAGAGGCGGAACGATTGCCACCATATCCCTGGCCACCTCCACCAGCAGTCCTATAGTCACGGCCACCTCCACCTCGGGCACCTCCACGTCCACGTCCGCCTCGGCCACGATATCCACCGCTGCCGAAGCTAGCCTCATGTGCGACCGTCTCCAACCATCCAGGGATGTCCTGGTTAGCCTCGCGGAGCAGCTCGACCAAATCCTTCACGATGTTTTTGTTTCCACGGTTGAAGAACGCTGTGCTGACACCAATGTTACCAGCACGGCCTGTACGACCAATACGATGGACGTAATCGTCGATATCGGAAGGAAGGTCATAATTGACGACGTGGGTGACATTAGGAATATCAAGACCACGAGCTGCCACGGCGGTAGCAACCATGATAGGGGTTCGACCCGTGCGGAAAGTTTGAAGAGCCATCTCACGCTCGCGCTGGGTACGATCACCATGGATCGAGGTAGCTGGCAAGTTATTGCCCATCAAGAAATCGCTAAGCATGTCGGCCATACGTTTGGTCTCGACGAAGACGAGTGTGAGACCAAGGTCCTCCTTCGACTGAGAAGCCAAGATATCCAAAAGGACACTGCGCTTGTCCTGGTCCTCGACGTATTCAATCTTCTGCGTGATGTTCTCGGAGGTACTGCCGACACGTCCGACGCTGAGGAAAACGTAATCCTTCAAGAAATCTTTGGCGAGCATCTGAATGTCTCGTGGGAAGGTGGCACTGAACATGAGGGTTTGGCGATCCGCAGTTCCTGGCATATCCTCGCCTTGAACGATACGACGGATCTGGGGCTCGAAACCCATATCCAACATACGATCTGCCTCGTCGAGAACGAGGTATTTGATGTTGGCCAAACTGATACGACCACGTTCAATTAAATCAACAAGACGTCCGGGTGTGGCGCTGAGCAAGTCACAGCCACGTTCAATCGAGCGAAGTTGGTGATTGATATCTGCTCCTCCGTAAACGACAGCGGGGCGGACCCAGGAGCGGTAGGCGAACTTTCGGGCTTCCTCATGGATTTGAGATACGAGTTCACGGGTAGGTGCTAAGATAAGGGCTGTAGGATAGGCTTTGCGAGAACGTCCATAGCCACCAGAGGCTTGCTCAGGCGGGGCACGGGGGCCCTGGGCGAAAGAAGCGGAGAGGATGGGGAAGAGGAAACCTCCAGTCTTGCCGGAACCGGTCTGATTAGGGGGGAAAATGAGTCAACATATGACAAATAAAGTGTTGCGGATTTAAGCTCACTTGAGCGCACGCCATCAAATCTCTGCCGCCTGCAACGATTGGAATGGAATACTTTTGAACAGGGGTGGGGGTAGTATACATGGCAAAGCCAATGTTTTCGAGGAGAACAGGGTCCAAAGGGGGGTTGGTGAAAGAAAGGACGGGTTCAGGGACACCAGCACCGGTGGCCTCGACAGGAATGTCGTCGTATTTTTCGAAGTTGATTCCAGTGTGTTGTTTGGAGGGGTCAGATGCGTCGCCAAACAACTCCTTTTCCATACGCATGTTACGGCCACCAACGATATGCTTTCCGTCCCTCCAGACACCGTAACCAAAGGATTCACGTTGCGCGGGACTTTCGGTGCGAGGAGGAGTAGGAGCCCAATCGCCGCCATTGGTTTGGGGGCCAGCCCAGTTGTTGTTTTGATGCATGCCTCCGCGGGGGGCGTTTCCGTACCCACCGCGACTTGAGTAGCCTCCTCTGGAGTCGTAACCGCCGCGGGCGGCAGGGGGTGTTGCACTGCGGGTTCCAGCCCAACCGTTTCTACTGAGCTGGGTGTGAATATTCTAGTGTGGAAAACGAGGAGAAAGAATAGCTCACCTATCAGCGAGAGAAGGGTTAGAAGAAGCTCGCTGAACATTCCTAAGATGAGGAGGAACATATGCGGATCTTCCGAGACCAAGGGACTCTGTATGCAACGTCAGAAAAATTGGAAAGTCGTATGAAAAGCAAAGGAGACTGACCAAATTGGGATTCAATACCCGTAGTGCCGTTTACAAGACCATTTGACATATTAGTGGTAGGAATTAAAGGTCTGTGCTTTTAGAGAGAGATTTCTTTCGTAAAAAGAAGAAAGGAAAAGAAAAGATGTTGTTCTAAGATGGATGATGGTGGGGGTTGATCAAAGAGCAGTTGGCCTCACTCCGCCAAAAAAAATTGACAAATCTCCACTCTATGGATGACTAATCAGCCGTTTTCACAGGATCACGTGCAAAGTGATGCAATTTCAGTGGACGCGAAAGTGAAGTGACGGACGTGGCAGGCTTGGGCTGCTAATTAATCTTGAACTAATACCACAACATGTCTGACCACGGCCATACTCATGGACCAGGAGAAAACCATTCTCACTCTCATGGCCCCCCGCAGCAGCAGCAGCCAATGATGCCCCAGCCAGACCCCGCCCTGCAGGCCTTGATCGACCAGGACTTCGTCCCAAGCCCCCTCACTCTCTCGGCAGACAACACAACTGCATTGTGCGAGAAGCACAAACTAGAAAAATGTGATGACTGCAATGTAGATTTCATCAACACAAATCGTCTTTCTCGCCTCCTCGTTGCCAACCCAAACCTCCTCTGCCCACCGCCAAGCAATGTCATTTCACAGAAATTATCGCACATGGTCGTCTCGACGAAAGACGAGGGAAATGTACGTATTCTGGGCGCCTCCAAACAATATCGTTCTTATTCATCTGCACAGGTGCTATTCAAAGCAGGAAACGCACAGCAAGCCATCGCCAAATATACCACCGCCGCTTCACTAGCAGTCCAACGCCCACCATGGGAGGCAAATCAATTTATGCGTGAAGAGCTCTCGACCGCTATCTCCAACCGTTCTGCTGCCTATTTTGATCTCCGCGACTACATTTCTGCTCTGGCAGATGCAGAAACAGTCATCGCCATCCGCCGTAATTGGAGTAAGGGTCACTTCCGCAAGGCAAAGGCTCTCCTCGGCCTTGCTCGTTACAGGGATGCAGCAGACGCTGTGCGCCTTGGATTAGACTTTGACCCAACAAGCACTGTGTGTACTCTGTTTCCTAAAAATGGCATGATATTGAACGTTATTATTAGGAACTCATTTCCTTCCTCGCTGATATTGAGCGAGCCGAAAAGAAAATCGAAGAGATGAAGCTAGATGCCAAACACTCAAAATCTGAGCCTGTATCGTCATAATACCCTGAACGATGTTCTATGCTTGTTGTAAAATACCCATTTGATCCAGAGCGCTAATTCCTGTCGAAACAGGTGTTCTTATGCACGAACATGGAAATTTCGAGAGTCTCAAAATATAGCATGCAAATGACTGGATACAAAATTACACGGCGCAACAAGATGCCTAGATCCCTTGGAAAGCTGATTCCGGCAAGGGATCGGCTTTCTCTCTTGGAGGAGCCATCAAATACTCCTTGACAATATCCTGAACTGTAGGATCTATTTTGATAAGCTCATCGATCAAATTTTCCTTCGCGAACAAATAGATCAGTACATTGCCAACGTCCAGCGAATACAAGCAAATTGAAACATACCCAAAGTCTATCCTGAATCTTTCTCCCTTCCTCGCTAATAACATAGTCACTAGGTTCAGTGACCTCCATGTTGGAGATATAAGCCCCACACATCGAGTCTGGACCATCTCCAGAGCCTAAAGCCGCCCACACAAGCTGGCGACTTCCTTCTTCAGCTGTGTGCGCCAACGCCTTCTCCATGAACCAGTCGAACACTGCTCTGGCTCCGCTAAAGCTGGATCGGAGACCAGAAAGGCAGTATCCTGGGTTAACTGCATCGACGATGAGCGATTTGTTTTGCAATCGCTCGTTGAGCGCCCGAACGAAGAAAACGTTTAGGACTGATCAAGGTAATTGAAATTAACGGGCTGGCAAAATAGGAATGGAACTTTCACGCACGCTTGGTTTCGGCGTATCTGTTAGCTTGAGCTCTGGAAGAGATCATAAGCAAGCCGACGTTGAACTCCTGGGAGATATCCCATGCAAGACGTCACCTACTTGGCGGTGTAATTCTCTTTGCTTCCATAGAATTGCAACGGGTTCTTTGCCTCGAGAACAGCTTTGTCAATCTTGGCCCAATAATGGACTTCGCTCGTCACCACCACCAATTTGGGCATGGTATCGAACTCTTTCGCCGTTTTCACCATTTGTGGGAGGAGTAGGAGAGCGAGGAGCGAAGTCGACAAGTTGTTCACTTGGAAACTAGGATGTGCGTTCAATCATGTAAATACCGAGGAGCCCCGGACTCAAATGCAGGACTGACCATGTTTCCCACCCATCTTCAGTCTTCTGGAACTGATGTGTAGGGATGATGGCGGCATTCTCGACTAATATGTCCAGACGGCCTCCTCCTTCTTGTTCGAACCGTTGGGCAAAGTCCTGCACAGATGCAAACTTTGATAGATCGAGGATCCACAACTCGAGGTTCTCGCATCCCGTCTCTTTCTTGATATCTATAGGGGAAAAAATCATTAGATTCATATACACATGTTTCACTTTTCACGATCGAATATCAGAAATCCTTTACACCTCTCCTAATATTTCTGATTCCAAATACCCTTGACGACGACAATGCACCTACTTTCGATAGCAGCTTCTCCCCTTTCCTTGCTCCTACAAGCCAAGATGAGTTTTTGCGGTTTCATCTTTGCAAAATGCTTCGCCGCCTCCATTCCAATCCCGTTATTCGCCCCAGTGACGACGACCGTCTTTCCTTTCAAATTCGCCTCCACAACGGGGGGCACCGGTGCCCGTTGCGAGCTGATGAACTGGCCGAGAGTGAGTTGCATGCTCGGTGATGATGATTTACAGATACGAGTTGTTGGTCTGTGAGGAGGGAGGGTTAACGTTAAGGGCACGAGAGATATCTGGATCAGTCAACCGTTGTTTCGTGTCTCGTATATATGTGGAACATTGGAACATGTTCCTAATGGGAAATGAATCCAGTTTACTAATCGCTTGCCACCGCCGCTCCTCGTGGTATTTCTAGGGTACTCTAGATATATCCGTAAAGCAAGAGATATTCGATATGACCTACCACAGAGGCCAATGCTTATTAGGAGATATTGCCTTGCAGGATCCTCCGGGCGCTTATTTGTGTCCCATGACGTCATGTCCAGGAGCGTCTGGCTGACCCAACACCCTCTTCAGGATCATCTTTTTCTCAACCCTAGATTCAGGGGGGAAAGGCACCATCTTCCAGTCACTCATCAGTGATTCAGCGCCTTTCAGCGCTCAGCACCCGCCGTGTGGAATTTAAGAAAGTTGGAATCTGATCCAAACCTTATCGAGAGTTTTTTGCGCCGTGATCGGAAAAATATGGCACTCGTTGATCAATATGATGAGCAGAGTACTTACAAAAGATGCAACAAACGCGAGAGAATGTTTAAATATAATAAAAATGAGAAAAACAAATGCCTTCAACACCATCTCTGAATCATGACAGGCTGATATGGCGATTTTCATCCTCCAGTAGACAATGGCTACGAGGGCAATACACGGGATGGGATATATTCTTCAGATGACTGTGGAAAAATAGAACGCATCGTCCACTGATACAAATCGATAAAGCCGATGGCTCTAGAATGGAGGGAGTCACGACCAACCAGGCGGCACCGTCAACCAAGTTGGAACTGATAACGGTCTTATGCCTGCCGGACTGTTTCGTCATCCTATAGGAGTGCGGTATACCTGAAGGCATATTACACAGCACATTACTGGTGATGACTCATCCCGAAACCACAGCAAGGCTCCTGAGCTATTATCAAAGATTTCTTGTCACTGAAGTGTACAGGCTGTGATATATTCATCCAATATTTTAAGGATTAGTCCATCTCAACAGCCGCTTGTTTTTCCGCTTCCTTGTCAGCCAACGAGGTTTGAGGACTAAAATGGAAATTGTTTCCAAATATGGATGATGTCCCGCAAAAGTAATCTCTTACAATTTCCCTAATCACTTAACTTGAACTAAACTTCCATAAGTAAGTTTAATCCGCAATTCGATTTTACACGAATTAGATATCAACGGTACATGCTATGTAAGTAGTGTTATGCGATGGAAGAGGTATATGATACAACATGGGATGCTTTATCCGACAACATGGAACGATAAATTAGACCGGAGGGAAACAGAAAAGAAATAAGAAAATTCAAAACCAAAGATCCCTGTCACCGCTGGGGACCATTCGGTTTCTTTGCTGCTACACCCTTCTTCGCGCCTCCCTTGCCCTTCCCGATACCCTGAGACTGGACTGCTTTAGCTTGAGCCTGAGCCTGAGCCTGAGCCTGTGCATGGGCTTGAGCTTGTGCCTGCGCCTGTGCCTGAGCTTGGGCATTAGCCTGAGCCTGCGCCTGAGCTTGGGCATTAGCCTGGGCCTGCGCATTAGCCTGTGCATGCGCCTGAGCCTGAGCCTGGGCCTTAAACATCTGCTGCTGCTGCTGCATCGCCTTCTGCCTCGCCGCCATTATCTGCGCCGCCTGTATGTTCATCATACCCTGCCCTCCCGACACACTCACACCCCCGCCGCCTTGTTGCTGCTGCTGGAGCTGTTGTTGCATATGCATCTGGTGCAAGTGCTGCTGCTGCTGTGGGGTCAAGTTCGGCTGCGCAGCGTTCACCATCCCAGGGCGCCAGTACCCATTAAACTGCGGCGAGAACCCGTACATCTGTGCGTACTGGCCCATTTGCGGAGGGACTTGTACGGCGGGTGAATGTGTGGCTTGTTGAACTTGCTGAGCCTGTTGCTGTTGCTGTTGCTGTTGTGCTGCAGCTTGCATTTGCACTTGGGCTTGCGCCTGTGCTGCCTGGGCCTGTGCTTGTGCTTGTATCTGAGCCTGGGCCTGAGCCTGCTGAGCGTGCGCTTGGGCGTGGGCGTGTGCCTGAGCCTGAGCCTGGGCGTGTTGGTTCGGATGCTGCATCTGTGAAGGCGACGCATTCAATCCTTGCAATTGCTGAGGTTGCTGTAGAGGGGTTTGCCGCCGTATCGGTTGTTGTCCTTGCATGCCCATCCCCTGCTGCATCTGAGGTTTTCCATCAGGTCCAACCATAGGTGTGATAGGCCGTCCGTTCATCCTCGGTGATGCAGCAGCCAATGTCGGTGTTCCATTCACAGCGGTGGCTGTTGCTGCTGCTTGCATATTGTTCGCGGTCATCATCTGTGCTTGGGGCGAATTCCCGTGGGCCAGGGCTCGTAGTTGCGAGGGCGTGTACTGAGAGGGACCGGCAGCCCGTGCCGCCTGCATCAACATGTGTTGCTGGGCCATGTGTGGTTGTTGGCCTTGACCCTGTTGCGGTATCTGAGCCTTAGCCACCATAGGCGAGGAACGATTAGCAGCTCCAGCTGCAGCGAGTTGTTGGCTCATGACGAGGGGACTTCCTCTTGCAGGAGAAGGGGTAGCGGCCGCGCTCTGGGGTCGTGCTTGCTGCTGTGGATGACCCTGGATCTGGGGTGTCGACCGACCACTGTTCTTCTGCGCCACAGCGGCAACTGCCCTCTGTTGTTGTTGCATAAGAGCGATGTTCTGCTGTTGCTGATTATGTGGATGTTGATGTTGAAGTTGTAATTGTTGCTGCGATTGTACCTGCTGGAGTTGTTGAGCATAAAGCTGATGATGAGTTTGTTGAGGGGTCGAAGCGCCTTGTTGCTGTGGTTGTTGTGGCTGGTGGGGTGGTTGTGGAGGGCCATTGGGAATTTGTGCTTTTGCAGCTGTCCGTACGAGGGGAGGTTGTTGGAGGAAATTGGGATTAAGCATAGGAGGTTGAAATTGGGCAGTTGCGACGGGATAAGGTTGGGGAGTAGGTTGGGTATGTATCGGGCTTGCTGCATTGACTGGGGGTTTGGGGGACTGTGTAAATCGTTGCTGTGGTTGCTGTGGTTGTGGGTTGCTTTGTGGCTGCTGATGTGGGTGGCGAGGTTGAGACGGAGGGCGGGCGGCGATTTGAGGTTGTTGCTGTGGTTGCAGAGGAGATTGTTGAGGTTGAATTTGGGGTTGTGGTTGCGTTTGAGCTTGAGCTTGGGGCTGCTGAGGCTGCTGGTAGTGCATATATTGTTGGTGGTTTTGAGGATGTTGTGCGGGAGTAGCGGCCCTCTTCGCTGCCTCGGTTGAAGCCTGAAAGCTCGGATATACCTGAGGCTGGATCATGGACGTCATAGCGGCCATACTTGGGGGATGTGTATTGACAAATTGATGGGTGGGTTGGGCGGGGACGGGTGTATGGGAACCGGAGGAAGATACAAACGCAACGCTATACGAAGGTGGCTGAGGTGTATTGACTTTCTTTGACTTTTTACCGTCACCGACATCGGCTGGTGAGTTCGCCTGTGGAGTTTGTCCAGCTGGAGTGGAGGGTCCGGCAGGAGATTGATTGTGAGATTGCGGATTAATGAGGAATTGATTTCCAGGAGCAACAGACGAGTCCTCGGCCTTGGCCGCCTTTTTCGCAAGAAAGGCATCCAACAGTCGGAAGCTAGATAAACATTATCAGTAATCATTCATATTCAATTTTAAAAAACCCTTTAACCTTGCGGTATGCGTCCTGGTTTCTCGAGGCGCCATGAATGTGAGAAGTCGTGTCCGTTTGGCCTTTTCGGGACCATCTTCTTCAGGTTCTGAAGTAGAGGCTTTCCGCTTGAGAGAAAGTGGCATACAAGGAGTAGAGACTCTTAGAACGTGATTAACGATTCGTGTTAGGTGTGGATCTGGGTCCAGACAGAGGGGTTCCGAAGTTGCTAACTGTTGACAATACTTTAACACTACACTTTAGAAAAATGAAATAGAAACTCACCAGGAGCTTCGCCTCAACCTCCAATGCGTCTATGTCCGTCCACTTGTTTCCATTCCGTTGGTTCAGAGAACATATATCCGACCATAGCGTTTCGGAATTGGGGTGAAGGACAACGCGTGTCTTTTGAGGCACCTTCAATGGAGGTTCCTGGCTTCTCTGGGGACGGTAATCGAGGAGTTCTACAATCATGCATCCTGGATGTGGGGGTAAGCCACCAACATACAACCTCGTTTTCCAGCTCTCTCATACGGACCTTCATAGAATGGGACCCGTGCCGAGTCAAATAGTTCCAGGAAGTCGACTGGTATCCGATGTGCCCGTATATCGTCAAGCAAAGACTAAGATAGATATCAGAAATATACACAGCGACAGTAACACGTCTTGTACGTACTGCGATTTGGTTGTGGTAAAGAAACTTGGATCCATTGTTCAAAACCCAATACTCTGTATGGAGGTGAACTGTGAAGGACGGCGGCGAGGCTTCGGTCTTTTCCAGAAGAAGCTCTACAGACCGAGTCCTGTTGTACCCCGCCATATGGCTACGGACAAGATAGGGGAATACACGATCACGGTCGAGAAGAAAGATTGGCGCTCTGCAAAACACCAAGTGACAATGGACAATGGGTCTGATCACGTAAGCAACCCTAGCAAGTCGCGTTTGATTGGATCACGTGCCACAAATATTTCAAGATGGACGCCCAGCTTCGTGAAGTACGTATCCCTGCAGGAGATCAGCCCAAAGCCATGCTTATTCTGACATATTGGAGGACAGCTCGTTCCCTTTCTAAGAGATAGGAACCCCCAGGTCAGGCAAATAGCCCTCGAAAATTTGCTACCCCAGACGGTCAAAGGCGCGCCTCACAGAGACATTTTTTTCTCTGGGCTCCAGTCGGGTGGGTTGCAGAAACAAAAAGAATCAGATATAATCCGGGATCTGAAGCTTCTATGTCGGGATCAGCTTGTACGTAGTCTTTTTTCTCGACGATCCACAAATTCTGACTTCGATCTTTCTCAAGAGTGTAGCTCACGATGCCTTCAGGGCCTTGGTCAATCTCTCGGATTCCCCGTTGATGATTGCCCCTCTTTCGGAGCAGTCTTTCCTCAGTTTCATCGCCTCGTATATTATTGTACGTATTCGCGACCACAGACACCATTAATCTCACAATTCTATCCCAGAATCCTCACTCAATCCTCGCCGATCTGGCTTCCATGCTGCTCTCAAATCTAACAGCAGCTTCAACCGCCTGCTCGATCCTTCTCACATTAAAAGTATCCGTCATCCCCGATGAACGACTTTCAAACTCCATCTACCCAGTCGAATCCCGGTGTGGATCTTGTCCTGCACCTGTACCCTATCCCAGCGCAGAACCCAAGGATGTCATGGCGCTTCCATTATTAATCGACGCCTTTGTCGAGGGTGCTCAGATCGTCGAGTCGGGCGATCTATCGAAACGAACGAGAAAAGCAGAGCTTCACTTTCTGGCAAACGTTTTTGCAAATATGACGGTGGTGAGTGTTAAGCCTTTTTTTAATAATATCAATGATAGACCTTTATTCCTTGTAGTCCCCGATCGGTAGAAAGTACTTCTTATCTCCTCAGCCAACGACCGTTTCCAAGCCGAACCAACCTTTAGAATACCCTCTTGCTAAATTAGTTTCCTTCACTCAACATAAGGACACAATCAGACGCGGAGGGGTTGCTTCTTCCATCAAGTATGATTTTTGTTTGTTCGATGACCCCTTCCTGACAAAAACATCTTAGAAACTGCTCGTTCCACGCCCCTGGCCACAGAGCCATTTTATCTCCAGACAATGTAAACGTTGCCGTTCGTCCATTCACAGAAACGGCTCCAGGAATCGACGCTCTTCCCTACCTCCTTCTCCCACTCGCCGGACCGGAAGAATTCGACTTAGAGGTAATGTTAACAGTTTCCTCACTCCAACTATAAACCTCTCTAAACCTATTCCCTCTTTTTTTCTTCTTCAAGGATCAAGAAAAACTGCTCGAACCACTCCAATTCCTACCCTCCACCAAGACCCGTGAACCAGACGCCAAGATCCGCCTGACACACATCGAAACGCTCTTGCTCCTGTGTCATACCAGATGGGGCCGTGACTACCAACGACAACACGGCGTCTACGAGATCATCCGAGCAGCGCACGAAAACGAGACCGTAGACAAGGTCAGCCTCTTTTTTTTCTCCTTTTTCTTTCATCCCCCCTTTCATCCTTTCATTCTTTTTTTTCTAAAAAAAACTATAACTAAATACAAAACACCAGATATCCGAACACATCGAACGTCTCGTCCAGCTCATCCAGGGCGAAGAACCCAAAATCACCGAGGCAGATGACGAATCCGACGAGATCGAGGATGTTTCAGCATCAGCCGGCGGTCTGATGAATTTCGACAACGTGTCTTCTGGAGCAGATGCAGCCAAGCCTGCGGACGAGGACGAGGATGATGAGGATATGCGAATAGAGGAGATTTGAGGATGTGATGTAGAACTTTATGTTGATTGGTCATATGTACCACTACAGAAGGGAACGAAGTGATGCAAGACATTTGAGGGGCAAAAAAAATTATACAAAAAGTTTGCAGAAGCAAATGAAGGGACAAGGTGTATCTCCCTGCTATCCCACCTCTACTCCAAGAGGAATTTCTTTATCTCAGATTGAACGAAGGCATCGTCCACAGGGTTGGACCCTCCACCAGCTGCGGGTTGCAGATAACAGTCAGCTCCCTGTTCATGGAAGTTCGACCGACTGAGTAAGTGCAAATTGACCCACCTGTGTGCCCCCATACTGTGTCGATGACGACAAGACGTGCTTGGATGGTCAACGAGCCCATTTCGTTAACGCTATCCTCCGGCTACAGATGTAAGAAGTATTCAACATCCCTTCGCAAAAAGACAAAAGAAAAAAAGGGGTTAGAAAAAGAAGCAAAAAAAAAACATACAGGAAAATACAAATCCGTCTTGCTAGGCATGATCAACCCCTTGGCTTTGATACTACTCAGACAACGATGTAAGTCACCTCCGTCCCGGATCTTAGACACATCGCCTCGCTGCCAGGTGTGCAAGAGGGTAATCAGATCATTGGCGTCCCAGTTTTGGAGAAACCTGTCTTCCCAACGCTCGCGTAGGAATGTAGGGAGATCGGGATACCTTTAATGTGTAGATAAAGATAGGAAGAATGGGGGGAAAAGAAGTATTTAGTCCTGAAGGTTCATAGAAGGAAGCGAGTTGAACGTACAGGCCACCAAAGGTGTATTTATGTTCTCGGAACCACTGTTTTAAACCGCAATCCTTAGACGACGAGACCACATAGAAAGAATATAAACGTACAGTCTGTCCATATGCCCAAGCACTATAAACACGCGCGAAAGCTCTAATCCCCCTTTCAGCCTTTTCCGTGTAATGACCGTCGTAAAAGTCCTTCGACGCGACCAAAGCTGCTTTCGGACCTTCCAAAAAACTATGTGAGGTACGGTGAATTAGATTGATATTAAAATATTTAATCATGAATGAAATGGGTTCGTACCATATGTTATGTGGACTCGTCCGAGCAGAACCACATATGACAACATATCTGGAAATAAGTTATTCAGAGATAAATCTTCGTTATGGTATATTATAATTATTACAGTACCTCTCAACTAGGTCTGGATACATGACTGCCCAGTGGTATGCCTAAAATGGTGTCAGGTGTCAATTAGAAATCATCTGAAGTACGAAGTTTTAAACAAAGAATAACCACACCCACCTGTTGTGCACCCATAGAAAACCCGATGACAGCAAACACCTTGTTAACCCCCAAATGTTTCAGCACAGCACGCTGTGCACGGCTGTAGTGATTGAAAAAAAAAAATGACCAGTAAGTAACTGGGGATTTGAGATGAAAAACGATGGTGCTGACATGTTGTCTTCGTATGATACGGCAGGGAAGTAAGGCCCATTGTACGGAGGTGCCTGGAGCTCAGTTACGATTTTTTGATTTAGATGGGGTGAAATACTAATTTACCGTATTTGAAGGTGAAGAGGACTGTTTATAAAACACTTTATCAGTTTTGAAAGATGACAAGTGGTAGTAAGCATTAGTTGTTACCTCTCCATTTGAGAATAATGCAAAAGTGACGACGAAATATTTCCTCGGGTCCATGACCTACACACATAAAAAAACTCAATCAGTCGGTCCACAAAAACACAAAAAAAAACCAATCAGTTCCACTCCAAAATGAAGGTCTCACCTTCCCTTCACCAACCATATATACCTGGCCTTGATATATTGTCAGCGTCAGCCATAACAATGCGTTCTCGTTTCATCAATGCACTGACTGTCCAACTTCGCACCGAAACAGGTGGGGAAAACGATACACGGATTACTCTGGTCGCCATAGATCCTGTAAGCTGTGACAGCGTCGGGGAGTGTCCCACCAGCAACGTGAAAACGGCCATGGTGGTGATACTGGGTCGGAGGTTGGGTCGTCATGCTTATGCTTGGATTTACTTATGTCCTTGTGGTTGTCTGTACAGGAAAGGGGTTCCTTGAAGTGTCAAGGTTGTAATGGCAGATGAGCTGAGTATCTGAGGAAGAGAGAATCATATATATCGTTGCAGATGAACCTATAATTCTCTCGATCTGATTATAGTTGGTAAGCAATAATCTCTCACACTGAGAATAAGAAGAAAAAGAGGCATGGTTAGCATATATGATTTATTACAAGAATGAGAGAGTATTTCACACCGAGAGGCATTTTGTGGGATAATATGGATCGAATCAGTGATCAATATCCAAATGTGAAATCGCCGCTCAATTGGGAACTTTGGATAGCGATAGAATTTCGTAAGGACTTGAAGAATCAGAGACGGAATGCGATGGGGGATTCCCAGAGCCAACGCTTTTTTTTTGGATTTTGGTGACCATTTTAAGAGAACTGAGGGAAGTCGACTTGAATCAAGCTTTGGCCTTTAGGTGGTAGGCAAAGATTTTGACCACATTTTGACGAAGCGACGAACTAGAGCGTGAAGAGAGTATTATGTGCAGAAAGGAATCCGCGTTCAAGAAAGCAAGCTGAGTGGCATCTGCCAAATGGATGATATTTATCGGCGGCAGATTGGTGGAGGTGGTCTCTAATAATTTCAGACACCCTGGATTGTGAAGCCGTGCCTCGATGCCTCAAACTTTGAACTTCAACCTTCGCAGGACATTAAGACAACATTAAGAGGTTTAGGTCGTTGGGACAGGTTGAACGTTGAACGTAAGTTGAACTGGAAGTTGGCCTGAACTTGGGACTCGGGAGTGCTAGTGACGGGTTCGACAAACGGACAAAACTGTATGCTGATGTTTATTTCGGGGGTTGTTGAATCAATGACCAATCGGAATGTTGCTGATGATACCTCCAGGATCCTCGGAACCCGGGTACTTACCTAACCGAAGTGAATTCGGTCACCGACACCATCCCTCTAGAGTCTACATCAACTACATATACAAGAATATCAACCCTTCCACTGTTCCAACTCACCAAATGGCAGAAAAGAAGGTCTACCACGCTTCCTGTCTCTGCTCACAAGTGAAGTTCACTCTCAAGGGAGAGCCCTTCCATTTCGCAATTTGTCATTGTCGGAATTGCAAACAAGTGGCAGGTTCTGCTTTCATGACCAATGCGATGTTCCAGTCCTCTGTATGTCATTTGCCCATCGCTTGACCTTGAGAATCTCACGAACGTCCATCTTTACTCTCGACTTATAGCAACTAACCATCACACAAGGCAAAGACGGGATTGTCGATTATGCAGATGGGAATACACTCAGTGGGAACACCATCACCCGATCGTTCTGTTCAAAATGCGGTTCGGCTCTGTTCATCAAGCCCGCGAAGGAGGGTTTGTTTATCACGCACCCAAGCCTTATTGAGCAGACTGTCGACTGGGGTAAGACGAGATGAATTTGTTTCATCTAACCGCTGATGCGTTCTTCATAATTACAGTCCCCAGGAAAGAGTTCCACAACGAGCAACGATACCCATGGGTGAAAGAGATTACGTTCCAGGCAAAACGACCGAACAAACTGTGATGCTAGAGCAGAATTTGCTCTGACTACAGCCTACCTCTGGACATGCCTTAAGCACATAGTATGGATATCTTTTCATTTGCGCAAGTGCGATTTAATGAAAGTTTCAGAAAACCTCAGAATTTGGAAAACAGTGGGATGAACAAAGGGATATGACAACGTCATGAATGATTCGTCACCTTGTGAGTCGAACGTGAACTTGTGAGTAGCCCCTATGAGCCCCTATCGATGGAAATGGCGCTGCGGCTGTAAGACATTTATTTCCCCAATGACAATATTGGCAGGGAGTCGTACTTACTGAATAATACCGATATAACTGATAATATGAGAAGGAGACGTGAAGCTGACAAGAGCCAAAAAGGGTAATTAGAGAGAGGGCAGGTCGCCAAATAGAGTAAGCCTATGATCTCACGGCGGGGCGGACGATGGTTGACTAGGACTGTCCTGTCCTCCTCCCCCACCAGTCAATATTCAATATTCAATGCCATTGGGTCAGTATTCTCTTCCCTTGTTTAATGTTCGTGTTAATGTCTGAGAAATTTCAGGAAGCAGCGCCGCCTCTTCGTCGGTCAGCTTTCCTGTATCCGACTCCCCACAAAACCAGAGGCAAGGAAACCAAGGTCCACCTGTGAAGGTCCCCCATCTGCCCTTCAGGAGAATATCTCTCCCGACAGTGCCCTCCTTGCTCCATCGCGTTTCCGTGGTCAGCGTTGCCTCCTTCGATCCATTCACGGAGGGAGGCCCAACCCAAATCGCTCGTCCCCAAGTCAAACCTCCACTTCCCAGTTATTCTGCCAGTGGGACGAAACCTACACAGAGCCAGAGCCAGAGCCGACCTGTCTCTATCGCCTCTCCTGGAAGACGCAGAAATCCCAGACGCGACTCCAGTGTCAAACCCCTCGTCGTCGATGATAAGTTGGCAGCAAAATGCAGAAAGGTCATTGATGAGTTTTATGAGACGGAGAAGGCTTATGTGGATGGTTTAGAGCTTATCTATTCGGTGTGTTTAGCCTTTATTTCAGATTCCCATCGGAACTGATCTGTTTGAATTTCTCATGGTGTAGCATTTCCTAACACCCATCATCACATCCCTCGACACCCCTGAGCCTCTGTTAAACCGTTCGGCACTAACCTCCATCTTCTCCAACTTTATCGACATTTGGAACCTCCACAGGTCCTTTCTTGCCGCTTTGACCTCCCTCTTAGAACCTGCCCAACAACATGATACTTCAGCTTCAGTTACAACTTCCTCGCCTGCCCCGACGACCAAGCCGTCTTCAGACTCTGCCTCCGCCGCCCCTCTCCCAAAGCTCTCCCCACTTCTCCTAGCCCACTTCCCATATTTATCTCTCTATACCCCCTTCATCACGGCTTTCCCATCCACCATATCCGCGCTGAACGACCTCATCACCCCACCCAGCGCCTTCCGCCCCAACCCACAATACAACTCCCGTTTTGCCACGTTCCTTGCCACCCAGGAGAGCGATGTCAGGTGCAATAAACTCAAAATGCGCGATTGGCTGTTGACCATCGTCCAGCGATGTCCGAGATACCTGCTGTTGCTGAAAGATCTTATCAACTCGACGAATAAAGAGGACCCTGAACATGCACAACTGACGGCTGTCCACACACTCGTGTCGAAGAGTGCGTTTGCCTTTTATTACCTATTTTCATTATCTTACATACTTACTTACCCACTTACTTGATTACTTACTTTCTAGTCACCCTATCCCTCAACACCTCCCTTCAAACACACGCACAAACCCTTTCCCTCCTCGCCCTCCAAAAAGCCACCACGAATCTACCTGCCGGTTTCCAACTCATCTCCCCCGGACGCACGTTTCTCAAACGCGGGTGCCTCCTCCAGGCGGAACGGAGTGAGGATCCTGTCGGGAGGGAGTTTTTGTTGTTTTCGGATTGTTTGGTGTGGCTTGCTAACGCGAGTGGGAGTGCGGGAGGGGAGAGTGGGAGTGGGTCGTTGGGCAGTTGGGATTGGGGCTGGAGTGGGAGTGGGAGTGGTAGTGGTGTGAGTGGAAGTGGAAGTGGAAGTGGCAGTGGAGGAGTCGGAGTGACACAGAGCCATCATAACACCCCCGTGTCGAAATCGAAATCGAGGCTTGGGGCAAATGAAAAAGTCGAAATGAAGCGCACGAGGAGTAAGAGTGACGCCGAGATCGAGACAATGCGGTCCGGGATGCCGTCGAGCCTTTTCAGGAAGAATCAACGCGAAGGTGAAGCCTCGGAAAGAGTCCCAGTTCCCGACAATGAAGATGGACTTCCGGCGTCGAGCTCCAGGCCAGTTACACCTACTCGTCGTAATGGCAAAGTCACTCCTGCTGTCTCTGCCCCTCCTCCTCCGCCGAATATGGTGAAGAGAAATAATAACAACACCAGCACTTCCTCAGGCTCGACGGACAGTGATAAATGGGTGTATAAAGGCCGTGTCGAGCTGATCGACGCGCAGATTATCGTTGGGTCTGCTCTGGAGGATGAGCGCAAATTCGAGGTGTTGAGTCCGGAGGGGAGTTTCGTTTTGTATGCCGGTTAGTTTCTTTCTTTTTTTAATTATTCTTTTCGTTTCTTCTCTTCGTTTTCTTCTTTTTTTCGTTTCTTTTTTCTTTCCTCCAACACCCTAATCTAACCACCATCATTAATCTCGACAGCCTCCGCATCCGAACGAGACGAATGGACAACCGAACTCCGACAAGCCAAATCCCAGCTGCTCGTCACTCTCAACATCACCCACCCGAACTCCACCCTCACCTCATCCGCGTCGACGAACCACGTCCGCCGTGCGCTCCAGGCATTGCCTTACCATCCCTCCGATGACCGTTTAGCCAGTTTACGGTTGAGGGGGAGTAGTAGTATGGGCGATGTCGATGCTCTTGGCGGTGGCGCTTCGTATGGGTCGTCTTCTGGAGGGTTGAAGGGAAGAGGGAGGTTTGGTAGGAAGGATAAACACAAAGAAAAAGTTAAAACCAAGGACAAGGAAAAAGACAACGACAAGTCAAAAGAAACACCTAGCAAAACCCCACTATCCCGAACTTCTGAACGGAGACGCAAGGTCGACCATTGGGTGCCGGCGATCTGGATACCGGATGGGAAGACGAGCTCGTGTATGCGGTGTGGGAGGATGTTTGGGTGGAGGAGGAGGAGGCATCATTGTCGGTTGTGTGGACGGTGTGTGTGTGCTGGGTGTTCGGGGCAGGTATGGGATTCTTCTTTTTATTATTATTGATTTGTTATTCTGGATTTCTCTTTCTTTTTGACTCGTTCTTTTTTTCTGTCTTTGTTTTTGTTTCTTTTACCTTGGGAACAATAATTCTCACTACTTTTTTAACCAATTGTAGACGTTTTATATCACGGACGCGAACAGCAACAAACCTGAAGCATCGACCAAACCCGCAAGGGCATGCGACGCGTGCTATGAGAGCGTCTTCCCGCTCATCCATCCTTCAAATCCCGGTTCAGAATACGAATACGAACTGCCTGAGTCGTCGGAGCTGAACAATCGTAATAGTGACTCTGAAGACATCAAGTTTTTTGCCGAGGGTCGGGGTCAGGATCATGGCAAGGAGATGATGAAGGACGACGACTCGGAGGACGTGAATGATAAGAGCGCAGGCGCTGACACGATCGCATCGCTCTCGCGTCTTCATCTCAATCTCCCTTCATGGCTCTCGATGCCCGTACTACCAGTCCATGTTCAAGACCAGCAGCAGCAGCATCACTCAAAGCACCCGCACCAGCGCGAAATTGAACCCCATGCGTTGATGGACATTGATCTCAACAAGGCCCGTGATTTCTTGGTGGATCTCGAACTTGGGCCTGGCGCTGGTGGGAATGGAAATGATGGAGGAGGAGAAGTGGATGATCATGTGAGGGACCAACGAAGAGCTCGGTTGAGGATGAAGTCGCCGTCGCATCAGAAGTTAAGGAGTTATCATGAGATTTTGGAGGATTTTGAGAAGGCGCAGCAACAGCAGCGGGTGCAGGGCAGTGGGAATGGCAATCCAGCGGAGGAAGAGCTTGTATTGGAAGCTCGGGAAGAGGAAGATAAATTCCCCATCTCGATTTCTGGTGATGAGAAGCCGTATGGTTATTATCACAAGGCTGACGATAGAGATCCTGTTGATTATCGAGGGGTTGGAGGGGCAGGGGATATTGAAGAAGGGCTCGCAGAACAAGAAGACGAGGAGGTGGAGGAAGACGAGGAAGAGGACCAGGACCAAATTGAAGATATCTGGTTTACACCGACTCATTCACTAGCCTCTTCGCCCGTTTCTTCGCCTAGTAGGACTCGACCGCTGCAAAGGCGAGGAGAAGACACGGCCAGGAGGAGTAAGCGGTTCTCGCTCCCTGCTATCGCACTGCATACCACCAGCGTCACCGCTCGGACGTCGTCGTCTGTGGATATCGGGTCCATGCCCATTGGTGGTGGTGGTGGTGGTGCCGAGCCGTTATCGAGGGAATCGTCCTCTGGCGAGCCGATTGTGCGACCGTCGAGAAGGTTCTCTCTCGTCTCGGGCTTGGGTGGAGGGAGGAGTCGGAATAGCTTGTATACTACGGGTCCAGATGGGAATGTTGTTGCTGGTTCCCCGACGAGGAGTCGGACCAGTGGCAACACTGGTGCAGCCGGTAATCTTAATGACCCATCGGTTAGTGTAGTCGGAGATTTGGCGAGGGGATTGGCGGCTGCGAGGCTTAGTGAGTTGTTGGGGAGGAAGACGAGCGTGAATTGAGCTGCAAACGCATGGGTCAATTGGACTAGATTGGATTCCAATGCGGTGTGGATGGTGTATATAGGGGACATATATGGGTTCTATAGGTGTAAGATTTGTCTGCGTGTACGATTGCGTGGCTCGTCGTTCTTTTTATTCTCTTTATTCTCCCTTGTTTTTTTTCTCTGTGTATGTACAGGAAACAGAGGTAGTGTAACGATATATCTTGTAATATCTTCTCATGTTCTCTGAACTCTGGCGGCACATTACCGTCCCGGACAGGGGGACGTTGTGGTGTTCAGATCAACTTGAAGACAATAAGTATGGTGCGAAAGCCATCCCAGTGCTTCTAAGTTAATTCGCATGCTTCAAGCGCCGTCCGGCTCCTCGGCCAGTACCGAAGGTACGAACGTTTGAAATTTGAACTCCCACAGCCGCAAGGCGTCAAAGTGATTCTAGTAGAGTGCTGATATCCACACCTGCTTCGTAGCGGCGATAGATACGAGCTATCTTGCTCACATAGAAGAGACTAATGAATCAAGCGCCCAAACGGGTAATGACCATTCACATTACCTCCGATCCAGCGCTTGTTAAGACTTGTTAGGCTCCAAATGGGCACAGGCTGTTGTAGAGGGTCCATATGGCCAATCGCCTTGGGGGAAAGTCCCGATTCCTACTGCGAACTCTCCTCAGGGTGCCGCAATTGCTGGAGCTCCTGCTGCTCCTCCCGCGAGTGTTGTTCCCTAGAAAATTTGGGCACCACTTCATCAAAAGATTGGGTTCAGAGGAACCAAACCATTTTCAATCCTGTAACTTGAGGAAAAGACAAGTCATGAAATGTATCTCTGTACATCAAAGAATATCAATGAACAAGGAATTCTACAACGCAAGTGTGACACTCCTTCCCACCAGAACTAAGTAGTCACGGTCACACAGATTTTCAATGCAAAGGCCCCGAGCCTGACGTCGTGCGACTATCATCTCCACTTTGTTCACCGTTAGTCTGACCAACCCACCACCACTCTTTTATTAACGGGCAGAATCCACCCCTCTAAATGTCGCATCTATGTGCAAATAATTCCCGACGGACAGCCCTTTCTATCCTTTTCTCGAAATCTTGGACTTCATCCCCCACTTTCCGCGTACAGGGTCGAAGAATATCCACAGCAAAAAGTCATCATGCTGCTTCCAATGCGAAACGAATTCCACGCGATGATTCTGTCGAGGAATGTAATGGAACGATAATCACAACTAGCTCTATGCTACGAGATAGCAAGAAGCTGAAATCGGATTTCCGCGCCCTCCTCAGGGATATAGCACAACCCGTGGCGGTAGTCACTTCCTTCATGCCTTCCGATGCAAGTTCAAGCTCAAGTTCAAGTCTAACACATACCCTAAATCCCGAAAAGTCAAGCGTATATCACGGAGCCACCCTTTCGTCGTTCACTTCCATTGCGATGGATCCATACCCTCTCATCGCATTCTCGCTACGCATTCCCTCGCGGATGGCTTCGGCTCTGACTACTCTCTCACGAACAGGCTCTGCGTTGGCCTCGGACAAAGCACATATGGTTGTCAACCTTCTCTCCGCGTCGCAAGCGTCGACATCTGTTATGTTTTCTCGACCTGATCTCCATCCGACACCCTTTGTCGGCACGTCGGCCTCTGCGGGGGTTCCATATACACTCAGTGATGAACAGCTTCCTATACTGGATGGTGTGGTCGGAGCGATATCGTGTCGACTCGTAGGAGGGCCAATACCATTGTATGATCTCGACCACCTGGAACTTTCGATAAAAGGGACGAACTTGACGAGTAGTCTGGACCCTGGACCCATTATGCCTGTTCTAGGGAGAGGGGGAGTCGCTTCGGAACTGTTTATAGCGAGAGTGGTACGGGTAGAAAGGGTGCGGAGTGAAGAGGAGGTGGTGGAAGATGATTGTGAACGGACGTTGCCTTTGGTATACCATCGACGCGGCTATACCAGTTGTTACCCCAAGTCATGATTACACTCGCTGAAATAAAATCAAATTTTCTAGATCTATTTCCTGTGCTTTCCCTCTTCACCTTCAGAAGCTACTTCCACCAAATAAATTCGAAATTTTTTGGGAAAATGCAGTTGAAGTGTTTTCTCAGCGGCACAAGCGGCCCCGGATGTCACGTTTACGACATAGTCACATCAGCTGACCCTATGTTCAAAGATGCCACTCATATTCCTATTCGGTTCTTGACCAGCTACTTTCCTCCTGTTTCCGACATAATGGTCTTCCCGTTTACCTTCAACTTTTCTGTTCCCGGCCTATTCAACCCCTTTCGCACTGCACCTTCCTCGTCTAATCAGCCACCGCCTAAGATTTCAGATCATACAGAGGTTTTCAAGAATCAGTTCCGGACACATCAAACACCGACGTCAGAACATTGCCACAGGCGTTCTCAGGAGTCGGGATATAGAGACATCCCTGCACCTGCCTATCCCTCTTCCTCAAGCTCGAATCCTATTCCAATACCAATTGGTACCACAGGGCGCAGAATATCGAGGTCTCAGCTGCCCAAGATCCCACGAAGACACTCGCCATCTCCTTCGCCGTCTTCTCTTAGCACATTACCGTTATCAAGAAAACGAGGCTGGGAGCCGGCTTTCGGTGTGGACTCCATCCAGAGCCTCACATCTAACGGCAAATCAAGTTCAACCACCTCTCTGACCTTTGTGTCGTCCTCGGGATATTTGGACACCCCAGCCAAGTATCGTGAGATGGCGGAAGATATCACAATGAGTGATAGTAATTATCGCGAGATCGACACACAATACGATGAAGGTAAGTTTTCTGTTTCTATAATTTTTTTTCTTCTTCGACGTCCCCTCTTTTCGTTCTCTTGTACGGGTCATTTTTGTCTTGCTCAACGTGAGACCATCACCTCTTGTTCCCCACTTTCATTCTTTTTGGATGGCTTGGGACAGCCGCTGCGTCCATGTGCATGATATGAGATTATCTCCTGCACGATTACTGCCAGTCTGCCAATGCCGTTCCGGGTACTCAGTATCTTGACCCTTGATTTTGATTTCATTAAAGCTTTCGTTTCGATTCCTCGTTCCAAACGCGTGTTGTCCGTTCGTGCTATCTACACGTGCCGCGACCTCATTGACATGCTACTGCTGCGTGCTGGTGGGTTTTTATACCTGCCCACCCTCCATTTCTCTTTCTTCCATCTATCCATACTATCATATCTTTCCTCTTTACGGCGCTTTTGAGAGAATCGTGTTTCAGCCCCTTCTCGATTCCGGGGTCTATCCCTCTAGTTCAGGCCATTACCCCACCTCCTTCGCTCTTCGCTTTCTATTCACTTACTTTGGTCTCGGCACTGAGCTGCGCTCAGGCTTTTCTTCTCCTTCCAACCCTTTCGTCTTTTAATTTCTTTTACCCGTTTTCATCATTCCGTCCTCCAAGAAACAGATTTGTTTCCCCATCCTTCCTTTTCTTCGCACTTATTTTTCTCCTCTTTGCTTGTTCGGGAAACGCACTCGCGTTACTGTTCCGCAACAACCACAAGCCCAAGCACACACAGTTTCTGACATGCCTTCTCTCGTTCTGCTCCTCCATGTAGATGCACCACCGGCCAAGAAGCGGAGAGGCCTAGCAGGGTCCATCGTCTCTACTGCTGTCAGCGCGGCGCTCATTGGTACCGCTGTAGGCCTGACCGTCTATCGACTGTAAGTAGTGGTGCCCAATGTTATCGAATATGGAACTCAAAATGATTGTTCTTTTATAGATGGAGAGATAGAGGGAAGGAGGCTCAGATCACTCATGATGCTCACTCTGAGTCACCACAAGACCCAGATCATGACAAGCAGATCCCACCTCCACCATACGATGCAGGTCACTGGCGAGCCATCGAGGAGCCCGTCGTTCCTGCTTCCGCCCCAACGTCAGCATCGATCCCACAACCTCAAACTCGTTCGGTGCCCGCCACTCCGCGCAGCATGGGCCGACGGGTTGGGGGTGCGAAGAAGACAGTTGTTGCTGTTCGTCAACAGCATTCTACGCGCCGGGCGCGTGGTAACAATTCCCGCACCCATAACAACGGCAACACGAAACATGGGTTCGGGTCGCCTCGGTCCAGGCATGAGTTTGATTTCGGCCATGGTCAGGATGGAGAGAGGGAGGAGTGGGGTCAGGGGTGCGAAGGGAATACAGAGGTGGAGGATAAGGTAAGATTTATCCGTCTCTCTCTCTCTTTTGCAGTACTCATGAATGAATTTTTCTTTCTTCTTTGTGACATAGATGGACTGGCTAGGCGACAAGATGGCGCTGCTTATTGAACAGGGTCGTCGAGCTTTACAGTCGGAGGTGGTTGTCATGAGCGAGGCGAAGGAGGATGAGGTCGATGATGGGCGGGGTGGTTGGGAAGAGGAAGAGGATGGTTGGAGAGCCGAGTCGGACCTCGACAACGATGTTACACGATCTCCATACAACCGTTCGAGAGCAGGCTCCGTTCGCAGTTTGACCACACACAGAAACGGACAGAGGAAATCCAGGCCTAGGGAAATCGCCATCGCAGGTCCCTCATCTGTTCGCGATTCATCGCCTGTGAAGCAGGCGAAGGTTGGACTCGGACTATACGGCGTGAACACCACCTCATCGTCATTCTCATCATATCCATCTGGATCGCTCTCCTCATCACCCAGACGATCCGGGTTCGTAGGCCTCTCCTCATCCTACGCCACGCCGTCCTACGCAGCACCATCGACGTCATATACGCACACACACGCCTCTGCTGGGTTCGTGCCCAGCTCGGTCCCGTCATCCTTCACCAACATCAATGCCCATTCCTCTTCTACACCATCTCGTGGGTACGGCCATGTGAGAGGGATGTCGTACGAGAGTGGGTTGCCTTTACCTTCGTCTGCCTTTTCCACGCCTAGTGCTGGTGCTGGTGTGGGTGCAGCTTGGAGTGTGAGTGAGGAAACGGCCGGGTGGGAGAGTCCTGAGATTAGGGAGGGGATGGAGAGGGCTAGGGCCAGGTTGTTGGCAAGGAGGAACGGCGCGACGGGTGTTTAGGGCTTTTGGAGTTTTGTGTTTGGATCAGGGGACGAGGAAGAGGAGAGGAAGGAAGAGGATTGGAAGGAACACTGCGACAAGACGAGAAGACATTTAAGCGCCCTCTGTCTTCCATAAGCTCATCTGCACGTTGTCGCTGCGACGACGACGGCCACAAAGGAAAGCGTTAAGTCGCGCTGCTGTTCATCCTTCGATTATCGATCACCTCGCACTGTGAAATGTGGGAAGATGAGGTCTGGAGAGACACCCACAGTTGACGAACCCTTGGTTGCCGTACGGGATCTGAGGTGAGGTTGGAGGAGAAGGGGACGTGAACGGCATCGCCGGCGTCCCATGTACTACTTATTCACATGTAGATAGAAGAAGAAGAAAAGAAAAGTGGTGTACGATATATCGATATTTTTTGCCGGGTAATTGTACCAAGAATGAACTCTATTGTAACATTTATCCATCCAGTCTCCGTCGCTCCGGACGCCAGTGTCACCATCATCCGCAAAAACGGTCTTTCCCAAAGTGGAAGTAAATCCCGTTTTTGGTCGTATTTGTGACACGCACTCTGTGACCGTTTGATCTTCATTCTTTCCCTTTTCAGCTATTGGGCTTTATCAAAAAACTTGCAAAAAACACCTCTTATGGGGACTAGCGGACTGCCACACAGTCGGCTAGTCGAATCCTCCTTTCGCAAACATGGAATCAATTTATCCGAGTGGACTTGTAGAGATGATGGTCGCACGATGTCCAGACGACGTCAGGCCTTTCCAGGATTGAAAATCTGTTTGACCATGACTTATCACAGCGGAATTCTCTTCATGTTTTTCGAAGGAGGTGCGAAGGAGTGTCAAGCAAAATTCCGTCCTTGAGTCGGCCTTGAACGTAACACTTGAGCATTGCACTTTATCAACAGTTTGTCTTGATTTACATGAAAGCACTACACAACAGATACACAGCAGTCAGAGTTCGTTGAGCTATATTCATAATGTCCATAGTCTCCAGAAAAAAGAAAAAGTATCAGAGACAACATATAGACTGTCCGGACTCGGAAACTAGTAAAAAAATTTTGAGAAATATAAAACTGGACCCATTCGGTTGTCAAGTAGGGGAAGCAGCTTCTTGCCCCAGGGCCCACAATAGGGAAATAGTACACTTACACTTCAGCTTTAGTTGGGGAATCTCTCCGTCAATCTGAGTCAAACATATGTCCTCGTCTGCAACCCAGCCGGCTGGTCGAAGCGTTGGGTCGGTCGCAGTCCTCAAATCCAACCGGACGAATCATCTGGACCCTGAAAGACATAAGTGTCAGTCAAGCACGCCAGAAAACCAGTTCCACGATATACAAAAAAAGTCACTCTGTCCCGGAGGGTTCAGCGTGTCCACGATTACAATTTCTTCTGTGTTTCTGCATCAGAATACTCGCCTTCATGTACACGGTTTGGGTCGAAATCTGAACAAAGGGAAGTAGGTTCCTTTCATATAAGGGAATTGTATTTGGTTTACACAGTAACAACAACTTCAAGTGAAGTCTGGTGCTAGAAAGGGTAGTAGAAATCATAGTAATCTTCCATATCCGAGTCGTATAACCCTCCATAATTTAAATCATACCCATCAGAATAATCCTCGTCGCTGAATCCAAGTTCAACGTTGTCCCAATTAAATTTGGGCACAATTTTCTCGAGTTCGACAAGGTCCTCTCGCTGAACGCGACTACACATTTCAAGGGTTAACTCACGGACTGCAACCCCCCGGTTTTTCCTGTTTTTGACCATTTTCTCCAACGCAATGATACTGGCCTCGAATTCGAAATCAGCACTGATAAACGTAATTGAGCGTAATGCCGGAAAGGTTGGGCGCTCGGTGTGCTTTCTTGTCGACCTCTTGTTCGGAAGTGTATCGTCTAAAGCCTTTATGAGGTTTACCGTTATACTACCCACGCCAGTTACTGATCGTAGCTGAGGAAGCGAACCAAAAGTCTCTGTTAATGCGCGTGCCGGAAATAATGACCCTTGATGATCCAAACGCAATGTTACAAGCCCTTGGAGTGACACCACACCTGAAACGTCGGCCAACATCTTTTGGAAAATTCCCTCTGTTCTCTGCTCGGATATAAATGGGAAGCTAAGTGAAAGGTCGAGTTTCGGTGCCTTTGAGGGGTTGCCGCTGGTACACATTTCTGAAAATGCCTGGAATCGGAGACCTTGACGCCCAGGCGAAGGTCCCTGTATAATCAAAGTGCGTATGAATCCACGAGGCCTTTTGAGAGGCGAAAGGGTACCAGACAGCCAAGTAATGAGGCCTGTGAAATCCTCCAAGGTGGAAGCGGTGCCTCTACAGTCGATATTGAGTTTGACCGTCGGGAAACATGATATCCTTCGGAGAAACCACTCAACCTCTGGAGTTGATGACGTTATTGTTAACGACTGAAGATGAGGGAAGTGGAGTGTTCCACCAAGAGAATCATCATCAGAGCCCCCGAGATCTGGAAGTGCATTGACCAGATCTATTGATTCGAGTAATGGCATTTTCCTCAAAGCATCCCAAAATTGTTTTTTCGTTGGCCGTGCAGATGGAGGAATGTCATGTACCATGAATTGAGTAAGCGACTCCGAGAGGATTGAATTCCAGTCGAATTTGAATCGGGTGAGTTCCAGTCGGCGAAGGCGATATGTGGTTGAGATCAATTCTGAGGGAAGTTCACATATCGGTCCTTCCGAGGAAGAGTTGACCATTCCTCGAAAAATGGAAAGTGAAAGTGTTTCGAGGCGGGGGGTATCCTTGGGCATATCTGAGAGAAATTTTTGCATGCGAGGATAATCAACATTTGATAGGATAAGATGGCGGATTCGAGAGGAGTGAGTAAGAGCAGAGGAAACTCGTTCATGTCCGTTGACAATGTATGTCAGAGTAGGGTAATTGACGTCGATCGTCAAGCTTGCGTTTTTGGATCGAGAAAGCATCTCCGCAGTCCATCGCCGGTTAAATATGGGTAGTTTGGTCCAAAGAGAAGGGTGATTGAGGGCAACGTTGCGCCACCTGCGACACACGTAGCTAACTTTGATCCAGGAGGGTACGCCGTTGCTCTTGTCATGTTCCCTCACGAAGCCAAATATTCGACTGAGCAATTCGGGAGGGAGTTTAGAGATTGGGGCGAACGTGTTCCTTCGGGTTCTGAGAGACAGTATGAAGTCGCCGTGTCTTTTCATTTCTTCATCGAGAATTCTGAATGCTTCCTCTGTGGCGGCTGCATCGTCTACTAATGAGTGAGCCGTTTGAGGGTCCAAGTTGGAGACTACTCCAGTAACAAGCCAGTCAGAGACTAATTAGTTTGGTTGAATGCATGTGGGATGAAAACGACTGACATCGTGACATGGTTGAAACGAGATGGAGGAGGTTCGAGGACAACCGTCAACGCTGTTTTGCGCCCTGCTAGCCTTGCATTTGATAGACCCCTGAGACAACAAAGTCATATCAAATCACATTACGTAATCAGACACGACGGCAATTCCTTCAACGTGAGGGTTTGCATATCCCTTCTCATCATGGATTCCTCAGAATTGTACGATATTAAGCAGCAATTTACATTGGGTAAGGCTTCCAGATTTGAGAGGGGCTCATGATTCTCAACTAACATGTCTTTTAAGGCGCTTTCAAGTCTTTGGTCCAAGAAGCCTTACCTGATCAATCAGCTGTCCATTATATCCCCGCTCTCATCTACAAAGCTCGTTCCTTCATCGCCCTGAATGATACAGAGGCAGCATTGAAACTCATTCCAGAAGGTGCCGAGAATGTTGCTGTGAAAGCTGTCGCGTCATTGGCACGTTATGTTGGGGCCACAAACCCCACAGATAGCGAAGCAGCTTTGGAGGAACTGCGTGACCTCTCTGTCGAAATCGAAGGTGAAGATGTCGAGGATAGCGAAAGAGATAAAGCTCTCGTGAGAGTTCTTGCTGGGACAGCATTTGCCCGCGCTGGTGAAGTAGAAGAGGCTCTAGAGACGCTTGGCGTCGAGACGGAGGATCTAGAAGGGTGTGTAGTTTCCGTTTTCGTGTTATTCAGTATTCGACAATTGAATATCTTCAGAGTTGCTGTCATTGTCCAGATTTACCTTTCAATAAACCGACCTGATCTTGCGAAAAAGCAATTTGACCGATGCAAACGTTGGGCAGAAGATGACCTCCTGTTACAGCTCATCGAATCCACTATCGGTTTAGTGACAGGCAAGGACAACTACGCCAACACAAGTTCTTTCTATACAGAGCAACTGGGAAACCCATCCCTGACATCTCCGCACTTGCTGACAGCCAGAGGCATCACTCGAATTTTACGCGGAGAAATCCCAGAAGCAAAATCTGACTTGGAAGAATCTCTTCAGCAACAACCAGGAGACGAAGAAGCGGAAGCTGCATATGCCGTAGCTGCTGGGTTAGGGGCGTTAAAATCCTCGGAAGCCGACGAATACTGGCTGTGAGTATTTCTATATTTGTCGACAGTATCATCACTTGCTGATTGTTGAACAGAAAATTCGAATCCGAACACCCAACACACCCTCAAGTTCAGGATGTGAATCAAAAATCCGATATGTTCGATCAATACGCGTCTAATTTTACTGTGCCTTCTCAAGGAGACCTTGTAGCTGCGTAGCTTGGTAGATGTATCGGGATCAGCGCTCCTTCCCACAAGCAGATTCAGAAAGGACCTGGTACTTGGAGGTCTTCGTGTCCAAATAAAGTCATTGGACTTAGTGTAGCGAGTCGTTCCAAATGCGTCTTTCTGCCAATGCATATGCGGATACAGATATAATAGATGTGCGTTGGTTGGACCAAGAAACCACTGTTCCTTTCGATTTTAAAGGAAATAATTACCATAAATGGCTTCATCTCCTGACTATAAACACAGGATATTCGTGGGAACATTCAGCCAGATCCAAGCATGAAAACACACCGTCTAGGTAGCTCTAGGCTACTTACTATCGACGTAGTTATCGTTGATCTTTGTCGGCGTCCATCGTTGGCCAGTGGCAGTTGAGTGGCCGTCTCCAACAGTCTCCATCAAACAGCAGTATTTCCCACGGGCTGTTTGTTCTGAGTTCATTTCGGCGAACCGGTGACATTCAAGACTGTTGACTTGCCACCAACTCAACTCGGAACTGCTTAATTCCTGTTTCCATCAGAAAGTCTCGGATGCTGAGAGTTAAGTTCGCCGAACCTATCTCACGAACCTCGAACTGCGAACCGCGAACCGCGAACCTCACTCATTTTTCGACTGCGAACCGCGAACCTCGCCCATTTCCGAGTCCATTTTGCACGTGCCGTTACCAGACTGGGCCAACCGCATGGCTTGCCTTTGGGCTCCTTTGGGTTAGGATCATCCCTCCCAGAACATTGAATCGGCCTTAGAGCTAGAGGGATGTATCACTAAGGTAAAATATATATATATCGTTAGAAAGCTGTAAATGAGTAGAGTACAGCCATACCATTTTCTAACATTTCCGAGCTAATTAGGTTGCAGAATAGCCAAGAACATTAAGTCTACAGAGATCTTTCCCAGAATAGAAGTGCTGACTAATCTCATCACTCCATGGCATTGGGAACTCGTGTTTTGACGCAAATACGTGGGAGGGTGGAGGTGTACTACTGGTTGATCAGAAATATAGCACGGGGGACGTCGTACACGGTGCCCGCTGCTGGAGGCGGTGATGAGGGACATAGCAACGGATGTGTTGTGACAAAGTGAGCACGCTGTGACAGTGGGGGGTGACAATGACACGTTCTCCAGAGCAAGGGGCCCCTAGGCCTTAGGTTCGAGGTTCGAGGTCCGTGGTTCGCCGAACCGGTTCGGCGAACTTTGCTCGCAGAGGCTGAGATGCCCTCGTTTCCATTTTCCCCAGCATCCCCGAATATCCCCTAAAAGGTATGTTTTCATCCGGTTAGTCCGGTTAGTTTTTGTGGCCACCTGGGAGAGTTTGGGCGCTGATTTAGTTCACAAATACTTACATAGTGAGTAACCTCGTGGCTTGGAGATTTTGTCTCACATCGAATTCTTCTCGATTTTTAGGAAATTTTAGAGCTATGTTCGAGAATCCGGCCAAAACTGCGCCCCTCACGAGGTCTGTTTGAAAGTCCGGTTAAAAACAGCCTCGCAGAGCCTTTTTTTTTTTTGGGCGATTTGTCTTATCTAAGTACCACCGAAACATACCTTTTATTAGGTGATATCCGGGGGTCCTGCTTCCACTCCCTGGGCCCATGGTTCTATTCGGTTTCGTATGTGCCTAAATGGTTCGGGTATCTATCGCTGTCCGGCACATGTTGTGGGTGAGTAACGACCCGTACCTCCTCGTCGACGTTGTTGACAATGATATGTTGAGGGCTTCAAACCACGTCAGGCAGGTCTTGATTGGAACATTCGGGGTTGACAACTTGATAAGACATGCCTTGAAGGATTCTTGGATTCGTTCTGGTGGTCTGGTCGCTGAATTCAACGACGCTGAAAGTTATCTCTTCTCTGCGAGTAACGCATATCAGGCTTCAGCCGATTCACCAATGCTACGGATCCACATCAGGAAATTAACCTTGCGGACGTTATTCGCCTTCCAGTTCTTAGTTCGCCTATTCCCATCAGAAGGAAAGGCACATTTCGCCTGTCACCTATAATTGTCAACTTCCAATATTGCGATGTACGAAGGCTCTATAAAGTTAGCATAAATGAAACTTCACTGTTCACACTGCTCATTCTTGTTCGCCCTCACTGCCAATTCATGTCCAATTCCGTCAGACGCCCTACAATCTTCCGCCGAAAACGTTCCAACAGTGTCTGTTTTCTTTTTCTTCGTCGTCACCTTGCTTTACAGTAACTAAAACTACGTCTTAACAGGTCGGTGCAGTTGGTGCGCAAAGCCCCACTATCGACAAGGACTTCCAGGCCATAAACAGCGCAAATGCACCTCATGCCTTGAAGGAGATTCGTGAAAGGGTGAGGCTATAACGACCCGAATGCCCCTCAGTGGTATGACACATCACCTTCCCTGCTTGTTAGATCAAGAAAGGCCTGCCCGTAAATTTGAACACCACCGCCGTTGTGAGTCTTCCCGAGTCCCTGCCCATTTGTACCAGCGACTGAAATCTGGAACAGTCTGCGATTATCGACCTCATCAGGAATAAGGAGGCCATCGACGATCGGAAATTATTGGTGAGTTCATTATATGTCCCGAGTGGCTTTGATTTTAATGGTGGATAGCTGGAACATGCCTTATCTTTTGTTGCCCGGTTGGAAGACGGGCCTCTTGCGCACTACCTCAAGGGAAGGATCATTCAACTTTGTAAAACAGCTCCACCCCTCATTGATTCAACACCACTGACCATTGACCAATAGTATACAATGATCTTATCCACCCACCTGCCACTAACGTCAGTGACAAATATGCATGGCGTACCGCCGATGGGTCGTACAATAATGTCGATGTCCCAGACTTGGGAAAGGTTGCCGCCTTCCTCGTTTATTGGATCCCAATTTGCTTATGACGTGCCCTAGGCTGGAACACCTTATTCGCGATCAGTTCAGCAGACACATCCATTGCCTCGGAATCAGCTTCCTGATGCGGGGCTCATCTTCGATACGTGTGTATTCTTCGTTCTATTCTAGTCTCGAACCAGGCTCAACCGTTCATTTGTTCTATTCAAGACTCTTGAGACGAGAGGGTGTGAGTATAGTGTCTTCATTGTCAAATTCCGAGCTTGACTTATTTTCACAGTTTGTCAAACATCCGGCTGGATTGTCGTCTCTGATGTTCGCTTTCGCGGCCCTTGTCATTCATAGGTAAAGGAATGCACCCTTTCCCCCCTTCTTAATTGAACGTGATTCGCTAGCGTCTTCCGTACCTCGCATCGAGACTGGAACATCAATGAAACGTCCTCTTATGTCGATTTAGCTCCCCTTTACGGAAACAACCAACAGGATCAGGATCGAATCAGAAAACGCGACGGCTATGGGACCTTGTACCCAGACGTTTTTGCCGAGGATCGGCTGCTGCTCCTTCCACCCGCTGTTTGCGTTTTACTTGTTCTTTTCAACCGCAACCATAACGTGAGTTGCATTCTTCTTGAGAGGGATAATAGATCATGGAACTTTCTGTTAGTACATTGCTGCCAAACTCTTGGATATCAACGAGAGAGGAACCTACATCGATCCTTCTACTGTTTCGACTGATGATCCCGTTTCGAAAGCCAAGCTCCTTGCCCAAGAGGAAGAAATCTTCCAAACCGCACGTCTCGTTAACTGCGGCTGGTTTGCAATGGGTATGGTTTCGTCCAACATCTGGATATGTATTCTGCTCAACACTCTTATTTTTTCAAGTTGTCTTTTCAGATTATTTTTCCTGCATTCTTGGTCTCGTTCGAGACGGTAATAGCTGGAGCTTGACTCCTTTTGATGTTAGTCTCTCAAATTATACCTTCCGAATTGCCCTAACATTTGAACGTCCTACAGGAAATGAGGATGGAAGATCATTCACTCTTTGAACGAGGACGAGGAAACAATTGCAGTGTTGAGGTTCGTTCCTGTCATCTTTTATTATGATTTCGCTCTCGATCAGCTCACAATTCTTGAAATCGCGTCGGTTTCTAGTTCAATTGCCTGTATCGTTGGCATGCCACGACTAGCCAAGAGGATGAACAGTGGACCCATAAAGTTTTCGCAGAGCTCTTCGATGGAAAGCCTATCGAAGACGTTACTGTGGAGGACTTCAGATCTGCGTCTATTAAGGTACAAAAAACGCGACCAGATATAACTCATTGGACCTTTGGAGGGTGAGTCTATTGCCTGTTAATATTGGACTGGGCCTCACATCCGTTGAACATGTAGAATGCAACGACAAGAGAATGGAAGTTTCAGTGACGACGAGCTCGCAAACGTTTTGCACAATGCGTGAGCCTGTGTTCCTCTTGATAGTTATTTCTATATAACTCCTAACGAATGACGCAGGACCGAACATCCAGCTGCTGCCTTCAGGGCTCGCGGAACTCCAGGTAAGACTTCATTATAAGTTCAGAGACTCTCCTGCTAAAGTTGTGTTATACAGCCGCTTTTAGGTTGAATGAAATCATGGGTATTGAACAAAATCGAAGATGGGGAGTTTGCTCCTTGAACGACTTCCGAAAGGTAATTTCTGCTACCATGCCTTGGGAATCGTTCCTGACTTTACGATCATGATTTAGTACCTCGGTCTCAAACGTTCGCAATCAAGTTAAATGTTCTATATGAAGTTCTAACCTTCCCTAATAGCATATTCCACATTTTTGGAGTGGAATTCTGACCCAGCAATCGCAGAGGCTGCCGAAAAACTGTATGGCAGTATTGATTACCTTGAATTATACGTGGGGCTGCAAGCAGAAGAAGCAAAGCCTCTTGTTGAAGGGGCGGGTCTTTGTCCTGGTATGTTCGTCTTTTCTCCCAGAAGATCCGGGATTTACCTCCCATAGGTTATACTATAAGCAGGGCCATCCTCAGCGATGCCATAGCACTCACCCGTGGTGACAGGTTCTTCACTCACGATTTTACACCTTACAATCTCACTGCCTGGGGATTCGCCGATTGCCAGAGGGATCCCAACGCTTTTGGATTCGGAAGTACTTTGGGTCGGCTGCTTCTTCGTGTCCTCCCCAATAATTTCACGGAGAACAGCGTCTATACCTTCTTCCCTCTTATGACCCCGGAGTCGATGAAAACCAACCTTACAAAACTAGGAGTTCTTTTCCAATACGACCTTGCTCGACCCAAATCCAGGTCTCCTACTGTTACTTTCGAAGGACATGCTCCCGTGACGACTATTCTCAGTGATACCCAAGGATTCACAACCCCTTACAAGGCTCGAGTTGACCGTGTGCTCCAAGGCCGTGGGTAGGTTCTTTTTCCGTCTTCCCCCTATTTCGAACGAGTTCTAATTTTTTGTGCAGATTCTTCCCTGTCGAAGAAGAAAAGGAAGCCCAAGCCATAACATCTGTACTGTCTGCAGCCGACCTCTCTGATGCCATCGGCGATTATTTCTATCAGTCCACCAAGAAGCTTATCAGCGCTAATTCTTACAACCTTGTTGCCAGCAAAGTCGCTGGAATTGACATTGTGAAGCAAGTACTGACAACAGTACCCGTCTATTGGGTTGCTACAGAACTTGTAAGTTCATTTTTGACTATTTCTGTATAATCCTTTAAATGAACTTGAAATCCGATTAGGCTGGAATTCAGTTGAAAACTAGCAAACATGCGCATGGTGCTTATACCGCCGCTGAACTATACGAGATACTTGGAGATATTTATGCGTATGTTTTTGTATATTATTTTTATTCAGTCCACTTATTGACGTTGACAGATTTATCTTCTTGAATGTCGAGGAATCCAAGGTGATGGTCTTGCAAGAGAAGGTGAAAGCCGATATCCACAAATTGCTCGAACTGATCAAGGAGAATCTCGCCGCAACCGGAGTCGGCTCGAGGGTGCGTTAATTTTTGGTTCGCCTTTTACGACCCTCCACTGAACGCTCGCAGTTGTCCATTGCCGGTATCGTTGGAACCATGTCGAGCGCATTCTCCAAGCCTAAAAAACCGGAGTACCATGAAATTGTCAAACGCCTCCACGACCTTGGCCACTCCACAGATAGGGTTGCGAATACCATCCTAGCTTTGATGGTGGTATCCGCAGTTGAAATTGCTCTTGGTAAGAATGGAATTGAGAGTTTTGGCGATGCAGCACTGATCCCTGTTATCCAGCTGCGACGAATGTGGTCGATCTCTACATCCGCTCTGGCCGCGCTGGGGATCTTTGTAAACTCGCCAAGAGTACTGACACAAAAACCACCTTCTCCGAATATGTGCACGAAGCTTTGCGTGCGTTCTAAGTTTGATCTTCATTGCCGGATTGAAATTCATTTCATGGTACCATATAGGCCTTGAACCTACTTTCCGAGGTGTTTTCCGTAAGCCAGGATCACCGTCACATAAATACAGAAAATTGACGCTTCAATGCAGGCATCTCGACAAAAGATCAAACGGTCCATGGCATCGAGCTGAAGAAAGGAGATCGAGTGTTCTTGAATACCGCATCAGCCAACCTGGATGTATGTCGCACTATAGCAGTATCGGTCGACCGGATTCATAATTTTTTTTTACAGGAAACTGTCTATCCTTCACCTGGTCAAGTTGATCTGACACGTTCCCTGAAGGATCCAAGTCGTATTTACGCTGACGGCGTTTTCAAGTCAGTCTTCCCTACTTGAGATCGATTAAATTATCCTGATCTCTTTATTAGATATCTTGGAGTGAACCTGACCGTCAACGTAAGGTTATCTCCAACATTGCTGAGCATCACTAACCATTGCCTTGGATCTAGATTCTGTCTCAAATTTTGCGCGGAGTTTTCGAATTCGACAACGTCCGTCTAGCGCCAGGTCAATCTGGTGTTTTGCAAAGGTATGATGTGATTTTCTGGCAATCATAGCGTTGTTTTTCTCAATTTACATATAATAAGATTTAAAAATCCTACTCGCCCTGAGCTCACACATGCATATTTGAATACCTCTCAATTGTTGTCAGAATGGCCAAGCTCTATGTCAATCTTGGTAAGATTACATCTACTTATGTGTCCTATTACACATGACTTATCTTACTTTTGTTTTCCCAGTACGATGCCTCGAATTGATCCAATATTCCTCCCTCTACACACTGTATATGCCACTTCATCTTCGAACCAATGTTGACATTTGATGTAAATGTGGTCGAATACACGGAGTGGGCAGTTATCTACCATGCTACATGTGAAATCACAATACCCAATGTTATACTTTTTGCTGTCTATGCATATTGTTATCATGTTCACATCAAAAATTGTAAATTACTGGATCTTGCTGGCTAACTGCATAAGGAGATCCTCGATCCTTTGTTGTCGTTTCTCGATTTCTTCTAATCGTTGAATAACAACAGCCGTCTCTGGAGATTCTCCTGTTTTATCTTCTGCCTCTCGAACCTCAAATGCCGTAGAGTGCTCCAGTTGTTGCTCATGACCTTGACTTGTTGAAGGTACAAGCCCAGGCGCGTGAGGAATAGAAACCTTTCCTTCGGTTGAAAATGGATATCGTTTCATCGGATGTAATGAATCTTGAGTGCCTTGCCGACTCGGAGCGTTGAAAGAGGCCAGACGTCTTCTTGTCGCTGGACCGTAACTAACAGGAGCATGCAGATCATCCTCCACTACAACCGGATTGAACACCTGTGCCAAAGGGCTGAAGTCGTGTCCCATCGTCGAGTTGAGCCTTGCACGTGGGATAGGCTTTGGTGGAGATGAAGGGCGTATTTGTCTGCCATGGCCAGGAGAGGGATGTTGGATAGTAGGAACCCGGCGTAAGGATGTCCCTGAAGGTCGTCGTTGGGAAAGGGTATCGCTGTGATCGGCAGTGTCCAGAGCGCTGGTGTCGAAATCCATTCCCAATTCGAAGACCTGCAAATTGTTGGTTACTACTCTTACTCTCGGAGGCTGTTAGAATACACTTACTGCGTCAATGTCTGCGTCCACACCCGCCAAACCCTCGAAGAAAGCTGGGTGAGCAAATGAGTTTCAGACGCTAGACGGAAATTTTGACCAGGTTTACATACTCATTCTTTTCAACGAACGCGGGAGGGTATCAATCGCTCTCTCTGCGACATGGGCGATAGTGTCATAGAAGTTGATCGTGCCAGCCTGTTTCGACTGCCTCTCATAAAAGGAGACTGCTAGTAAAATAGGAAAACTTGTCAACCTGCCACAAAGATTGAGTTTATGTGGTACGAGGGACAAAAAAAAGGTTGGTCGAACTCTACCTTATCATAAAAACATTGACCTAGAGAACGATAAGCATGACCTTCTCCATGGTTATACTTATAAATACCTTATGGAACCATCGAGGAGAAAGGATATAACTAGCGGGCAACATAATACATAGAGCGATTAAGTTGACTGGAGGCTGGTAGGAGAACAAAGAGTCGGCTTTGACTCTAAAATAAAGCGTGAATACCGGTGGAAGATAGAAATAATTTAAAGCCTACCCTTCAATTGTCGAAACTGCCTTTCGAAACATGACCTACAAACCCATGTCAGGCGATGTTAGATTCATTGTTAAGGAATCACTCACCTCCGCGGCAGCATCTTCATTGACGGATGCAAAGGTGTTTGAAAGTATCTACCACTGTGTTGGTCGTCGGGTTGAACAAGGATGCAGATCACTCACCGATACAAGAACTAGAACGCAGGTAAATTAACTTGTGATAATGACGAAAAAAGAGGGAATACCTGTCAGTAATAGAGTATTGCTTAGACATGCATAAGTGACCATCAGAACGGGACCAAAGATTGGGTGAAAAGTAGCTGGAAACAAATTTAATGAACTGCAATTAATGAACTGCAATTTAATAATCATGTATTCAATATGAGGAACTCAACTGGCTTCGTGAAATCCACTGGCATCGAGCCCAAACCACAGATCAAGCATCCACCAGGCAATGAGGCTAAATTAGTCTAATATTAGAAGGGGTTCAGCTTTCATTTTACGAGTGAAATACTGCACCCTGGCGTATAGCTATAAATGGTGACATTGAGATGAGGTTTATTGCTCATATATCCCGCAATATGATCACTTACGCAGCTTCATCCCTACTGAGGCTGGCAAATCGAGAAGATCAGATTAGTCGCCACCCCACAATTTATGTATTCTGAACTGAAAACTCACGTCCATAATGCATATAAAAACCCGCCAAAGCAGAACGCGGCGATGACCATTAAGAACATGAACTGCATCATCATCGCCCTCAAGGATAAAACCAGGAGACTGTCTTTAAATGTAACGAAGGCCAATCTAAAAATATTCAACTCGATTGAACCAACTTGAAATGCCTGCGCTTACCTAGGAAATATGAGACAGGCTATCAAGGCAAGGACATCGATTCCAAGGGTCGACGCAGCGGGATCTGGTATTGTAGACATTCCAGTAAGGAAAGAGCAACTCGACAGCTGCGAATTAAATGTAACGCACGATGATAGTGTATCCCATATATGCGGAGGGAGCCGTAAATAAGAAACGTCGTGACTGAAAAGTCGTCAAGAAAAATTGATGGAGGGGATTGGCTCGTACAACACTCACCAAAGGCTAGATCAAATCCGTTCTACAATTTATTATGGTTCAGAAAAAAGTTAGACCTTTATGTGTCTGCTGACAAATCATACCCAAGTTCCCCTGAAATAGACTTGCAATCGGAACATCAGGGTTCACCCTCGACTTTTGTTGGGGGTGGAATGCCGACCTTTAAGCCCATGCTCTTGCATAGCCGCAACCTTTTCAAGAGTGAATCCAAGGGCATAGACCATAAAAAGGATCTCAGAGGTATTGATGTTATCACGGTCATGGAATTCCAGTGCGACCACAAATAGTATGAATAATAGAACGAAGCTAACACAGGAAATCAATAAAATTCGCCCCGAGTGTCCGTCAAGACGTACTTGAGATAATCAAGAACTGATCGTATTGAAGGCACTTTGAGACTGAATAAAAATGAAAATGAGGTTTTATTTGGATAGAAGGAAACTTACCGGTAGTGGTCGAGCAGAGGCGCTTTATGAGGATCATAAAAATGTATTGGATTTCTTTTATACGTCTAAGTAAAAAATCAGAGTCAGCAAACGGATCCGATAGGTAAAAGGAGTTTACATCGGAAAGGATTGAATGACTGCTTTGAGCTTGATAGACGCATTTGCCCCTGATATCAATTGTATAAGGAACAGTGCAGGACAAGGTAGAAAGGTTTACTTGCGACCAAATGACGTCGATGACTTTCTGACAAGCAGAGCTCTTGATAAATCGTTTTGCCTTGCACAAAATGGCCAATTCAATAGCGTTTCCAACATTTTCTTCAAGGTCGTCGTCCCTTTCTTCCCTGGCCTGAGCAACCAATTCTGGATCGGCACCGGAATATACGGGCCAGCTTGTTGTTAAAACCATGGTAAGACGAAGTGTGTTGTTGGCATTGGCGCGAAATATTCGGGTGGCAAGGATTTCGCAGAAGTCGGCTCTTGAGCGGGAGATGGACGCTGTGGCCATGTTGTCGTCGCGAACAAAATGAACACAGTTGATTAGGCAGCAGAACACAACGGATAGGTTCCCATCTTCTTGAACCGCCAGATACTTCTCCACCAACGGGCGGACAAGCGTGTAGGTAAGGTCTGGTGACGTCAACTACTCATTATTTGTCATTAGTCGAGATATTTACTTGAGCAAAGACGGTCCTCCTCACGGATGCATATGTCAAAGGTGTGTCTGAGAATGACTTGTTAGAGGTATTGATATCTAAATGGTTTTCATTGGACGAACCGATGTAGTGCTGAAGCACGAGAGAAAACGGTATTGGTTTGAGCGTCGAGACATGACAAAGGCTTCAAAGCTTACTATGACATCCTTTAAGATTCACCATGATCGGTCAATGGGCTATATGCGAGGAGTACAGAACCTACCCTTCGTATGGAGTGAATAATAGGGTACACCAGAGTGGAGGCTATGTCATCACTTTGAAGGAATGAGATGCATGGTAGCAGTGGTGAGTACTTGAGTGGTGGAGTATCGAGAAAGCACAAGAACTAACGGATGCAACAGAGGCTGGAGCTCAGGTTGAGATTCTGTCATAATAGCAGTATGTAGGGAGATAGAAGGTCATGGACTGGATATCAAAATGAGGGGTGATTAAATAAGTCTCAACCAACAAGGTGGGCCAATGACAAGTCGGAGCAATCAATCAGCGCACCGAAGACTAGATATCGTAGCCGAAGCAACGGCGAATTGCGCTCAATCACGGCGATGGGTATTGCTATGTGGATGCCTGTGGCAGGCAGACGTGGGGGAAAGAGAGGAAGCCGCAAAATAAAAAAAAATAAAAGCGAGTTATGTTGTTGAGAGCATCCAAGAATGGCACTGTGAATTTCAGCTCCGACACACGCGTTGTCGCGTTGTGCGCCTGTTGTAATAAGACACCTGACCTCCTTTGGCGACATCAGCCACGACCTGTCCTTTCAACTCCCTCGTCGGCACTCAATATTCGATATGCAGGCAGGTCCTAGAGCTCCAGGAAGCACTCAGCCTCCGGTCAAGATATACAATGCTGTTTATTCCTCCGTACAGGTGATACATCCATCGTCCTATTGCTAATGAGCCAGTTTTCATACCGTCGCGTCCCGTCACAGGTCTACGAGTGCATGGTTCGAGGCATTGCTGTCATGCGCAGAAGGAACGACTCCTACGTCAACGCGACACAGATCCTCAAAGTTGCAGGTGTGGATAAGGGTCGCCGCACAAAGATTCTCGAGAAAGAAATTTTGCCTGGGAAACACGAGATTGTGCAAGGAGGATACGGAAAATATCAAGGAACATGGTACGTGTTGTCAATTAACGTGGATGAAAACGCGTAAATCAAGTCCCTTTTGCCGCAGGATTCCATTAGAAAGGGGTCGTGATATAGCCCTCCAGTATGGGGTCGCACCCTTACTGTCCCCTCTATTCGACTTCACACCAAGCACCAACTCTCTAGGGGCTTTACCTGTCAGCACTCCAGTCGGAACTGCATCCCCTCGGCCCCTATCAGCTTCCTCCTCGTATTCAAGTATCGGCGCCACTGGGAACTACATGGGGTCACTACCCTCTTCCCTCGCACCGCCGCCCATCATGCCAGGTTCTGCCCTTCGATTACTAAATCAAGGAAGGGCTCAAGGACTATTCACGCCTTCGACCTCTGGTCAAGCTGCTTTAGCTCAAGCTCGGTCGTCTGGTTTTATATCCCCCGGTCCCTATCAATCTGGAACGTACAGTCAATCACCCCACCCTCCGTCCTCCCAAACACCTCCGCCGACCGCGGGCCTAAAAAGACATCGCTCTGAGGCTGATGCCGAATTTCTAAACATTCCAGCAGGTTTGAAGTTTCTTAATAACTGGTGTCTTAATTCGTATTCACCCTCTTTGCTAGTTGATTATACGTCGAGACCGCCTTCTTCAAATTCTCAGACAAACGGCGAAGAAAACCCATCCCCTGCTAAGCGTCCCCGTACAAATTCGGTTGCTCAAGAGACATTATCCAAGCCAACTGCGAGTTGGCCATCATCGTCACGAACTCTGCCCAGTTCTAGTTCTCAATCTGCTTCCCAACAAAGTCAGAATGGTGCCCCTCAGCCTTCCAGTTCTGCGTCTGTATCAAATGGTGCACCAGTCAAACCAACAAGCACAACACCCGAAAATGATACCCACAAAACGCGTTTTGCTTCAAAACCTTCTGTACCACGTCCTGGAGAGCCTCCGTCTCACTATAAAGATAGTCGACGGGCAGCCGTTGTCTCTACAATTTGCCTACGCGACGATCCCGCTCCTGTAATCGAGTTGCTTCGAGAAATCTCTTCGGATCCTTCAAATCCCGACCCCTCTGCCCCTTTCGATGTCGACGTCATTCTGGATGACCAGGGACACACAGCACTCCATCTGGCTGCCAGTTTGGGAAAACAACAAATTGTAGATGCCTTGAAAACAAACGGGGCAGATATCCATCGGGGCAATTTCTTGGGAGAAACGCCTCTTATAAGAGCCTGTCTTGCAACACATAACGCTGATCAACAATCCTTTTCATCACTGGTTCTTGCGCTCCATCCTTCTATTCGTACTTTAGACACATCACGGAAGTCTGTGATTCATCACATTGTCTCTCTTGCTGGCGTCAAAGGCCGTGCACCAGCAGCGCGTTACTATCTTGATCAAATCTTTACCTGGATTGCAAGGGAACAAAATGGGGATTTTCGCTCCATTGTTGATCTCCAAGATGAACACGGAGATACAGCCCTAAACATTGCTGCTAGGGTTGGAAACCGAAGTTTGGTCAGGACACTGTTGGATGTCAACGCCAATCGAATATTACCCAATAAGCTCGGTCTAAGGCCAGGGGATTTTGGGATTGAAACTGAAGCAAGTATATGCCTGGTTAATGGAAGTTGCGGGACTAACAAATGATTATTTTTCCCAGGAGTTCAGCGGTGGACCTCGTGCGGAGGATCTTTTGGCTTCTCTGCGCTCTGGCCCTCCGGCAACGGTACAAAAGAGCCAAGACGTAATAGCTGGTAAAATATTCTCTCTTTCTCCTTTTTTATGTTTAAGTTTAACGCGATACCACCAGATATGACCTCCATGATCCAAAATCTCAGCTCCGACTTTCAAGGGGAGATCAAGGCCAAACAGGATGCACTCGATGTTACACAAGCGCATTTACGCGCCGCAACTAGGGAGCTATCCGAACAACGTAAACAAATCCAACAATGGCAAGCGCGTTGTGGAGAGTTGGATCAGGTCAACCAACGTATACGAAACGTTGAAAAAGCCATCGTCGACGAAGATATGTTCGATTGGACTGGTCGCACGGATTTGAATGGAGACGACGGAAGAGATTCCGCCGGTCCTGCGTTCCAATATCGTGGCGCAGGTTCGACCATGATTGGGATTGGAGGCTCGGTCGACATCTCGTTTAGTGTCGATTCTGAACCCCCGCTGCCCACCACCGACTCAGTGGCGACATTGATTAAGTTGAGGAGAATGAAGGCTTGGCATATGCGGATGGAGGAGCTCGTTAAATCCAGATTGAAGGGCATGCAAGGCGCCACAGCGGAAAAAGAGTATCAATGTAAAAAGATTGTGGCGCTGTGTACTGGTCTTCCTCTTGACAAGGTCGAAGATGTAAGTGGCCATTCCCTTATCGTCAGACTTTGCCTGACGTTTTTATTTTTAAAAACAGATGCTCGAGCATCTTGTCATTGCCGTTGAAAGCGAAGCACAGATTGTTGACTTGGGTCGCGTTTCTGGATTCATGCAAAAGGTTACTCTTGAATTTCTGTCTTCAGTATTTGCGAGAGCCTAACCAATCTGAACAGGTCCGCGACGGAATTATATAATTGTTTTCTTTGTAAAAGAGTTCATTGTACATTAGCCCATTCTGGTGATCATTGGTATTTAAGTAGTTTAATTACATGGTTCAGATATCCTCGGGAGTAAAGAGCTGGAAGTTACGATTATAAGTTCCCGATACCAGCATCCCACCATCACTAGAGATATCCACAGACATGACTTTGCCAGCATCTGTCGTCAGCCTCTTCAAGAGTTGCCAGTCATCTGCACTCCACAGCTTGACAAAGCCATCATAGCCTGCACTCGCAAAAAATAGCCCAGAACGATATCGCCACTCCTCCTCTGCTGTTGCGAGCTCTTTTTCGGGAGCGTCTCGAACAGAATTATCGTCTTCGGTGTCATTCATGGTCACATCTGGCACTGAAGGAGGTTTGAAGTGTAGATCGTTCGCGTGGAAGAACCGAACGTCGGATACGTTGGAAACATGAGCAGGAATGGTATATATGGATTTTATAGCGCGCAAGTCCCAAATCCGTATTGTATCGTCACCTGCACCGGTTGCAACTTGATACCCAGTGGGTGAAAATGCCATTGAGAATATTGCCTGGATGTGGCCATCAAGGACCATTGCCGTTCGGCCTGTTCGCAAGTCCCATATCCTTCCAATTGCATCAAGCCCTCTGCGGGGTTGTTTCAGATTTGGTACAGATTCTTTTTGGAACAACTCACCCAGAGGCGGCCAGGGAACCGTCATTCTGGAATTCAACCGAGTACACCTCCTTTGAGTGACCTTCTTGTAGTAGTATTTCCTTTGATGTTTTAACATCCCACAACCTCCAGGTAGTGTCGAAACTTGCACTGGCTACGTAGTCTCCAGAAGGATGAAATGCAACACGACATACACGCCCTTGGTGACCTTCCAGTACCGATATAGGACTGTCACTGGAAAAAAGGGTCGGTATGTGTCAAAATGATAATAATAAAACGAAATACCTGGTCAATGACCACAGATTTACACTCCCTTCTCCACCTCCACTTACAAGATTTACAGAGTCCTCACTTTGGGACAAGGTTGCTTGAGGGTGCCATGCGACTCCTCCGACCCGGTCACTATGGCCTCGTAATGTGCGAATTGGAGTACACGAGGGGAGGTTCCACAGCTTGACTGTTCCGGCCCAACTTCCTGTCGCTAGAACTTTGTTGTTCGGGGAGAAACGAACTTGCGAAATGGGCCTATCGTCGCCGATTTGTGACCCAAGATTGGTGAATTTCTGTAAATCATGAGTAGGAATTTCGACAATGAAAGAAGAGTAACCGTACTTTGACCTCAGCAAAAACCTTTTTACGGATATCAACGACACGTCCAAGGTCCATCTTGCTGTCTATTCGCTGTTGGGCGATCCGTTTTTGAGCTCTGTAAGAGGGAACAAGAAAAGGAAGGCATTGTAAGCACCTTGTCTAATTTGACCTGGGAGCGAAATCCAACCTGGGGAGAGAAAACTCTGCGATTCTTCTCCGTGCCTCCAGCAATTCAAGAGAACCTGGAGAGTAGAATTCCTCCTCCTACAAAACCAATGGATCAGTTAAGCCGTTGTGCAAAGCAAAGACTGAGAAACGGGAGTACTTCGTCTTCACTCTCGGAGGAGGACTCTTCATCCACATGCATGGCATCGTCTCCTCGCGCTGCATTGATTTGTGACAGAACATAAATTAGACGGTCTCGTCGATCTGCAGCCTGTAAGAACGTTTGTTACAGTAGCATTTCGTAGGAACAATGCGCTCACTCTTTCTCCGAATAGAGTGATCGGCTCTCCGATTTCTCTCAGCCGGGCTTTGACGCGATTGTCGTCCGTAGGGACTGCCATAGCTCGGGCTTTCTTCTTTCTTTCCAATTCATCGAGGATAACTTTATTTTCCATCCGGGCTCTCTCAGTGCCCAAGTAGTTTCCATCGTCCATAAGATTGTCCAGAGTGAGTTCGGCCATGCTGGGCAAGTATGCACAAAAGGCCGAAGATCTGAGGGGAAGAGTTTACAATTGGGTCTGTGGTCTGTGTGGTATGGACTGGTTGCCCAAAGTGGTGAGGATGCTCGATCAGAACTTTATTTGGCTAGACCCTGATCGGCAAACAAGCCTTCCAATTTGAGCGACCGGATGCAATTCTCCCCAAGCCCCCAAGCTCTCATCCTGACCACAATACTCAGTAATACCGTGGTCGATTGGGATATCTACGTGTGCGTGTACGAACTTGACAAACATATCCGGAACGTAGACACGTCATAGACTCTGTCGTTCCGCCAATTGACGAAGATTTAACCTAAATGATAAATCTGTACTAGTCTCGTAAGCCCCTGGAGCTTCCATTGAGATCTTCAACAATAGACAAGCGATTTTCGCTTTGAAAGTCGTGTAGTAGTCTCCAACTGGACAGTATACGCGGGTCCTGGAGGCAGAGCAAGACATATGTTGTTTTCATGTTGACTCCTATGAACAGGCTGGAGTTCGTGGGACTGGGAATCAGGTGGACATCGAGTTGTAGAGATATTTATTTAAGATCGCCGATGGGCCCTGGGCAACCATTGCGAAGGCACCAGAATAAGCACCCTTAAGCACCACGCTCTTAATTATTTCCTTCTTGTTTGCGGACAACGACCATATCCCTTGACTTTCTCGAGACTCTCCCCACTCAACACCTAACCCGTCCGCCTCAACCAACTTCACCTTGCACAATGCATCAGCCGTCATCTGGACCATCCAGTCCTGTAAACCATCTAGCGCCAGAGAGTCAATCCTCAACCAGATCTCGTTCAGACGATTGTAATCTTTTCTCTATGCCTTCCTCTGTTACTCCGCCGACCATCTCCTCCCTTAGATGTCTATTTCGAACGATCTACAGCTGAATTCTCGTCGGATGCCGTGGCACGATCAACAGCCGCGAAGCTAAAGCTAGAGTCCTACTACAAAGTTGCGGTAGACACCGCGATAGAAAGGAATGCAAGGTACGTTTGGATGAAGCCTTGGTGTATGAAGTGCTGACTATCTTCGTACCCCAGGCGGATCGAAATGGAAACAAGGCTATCACAACTCCATACGCCAGATGCCAAAGAGCGGGAGATACGCAAGTACAGCAAAATGGAATCACAACATCTTCGTCTTAGAAGGACAAAGATCAAGTTGACAGATTTCCGTACAGTGAAGGTTATTGGAAAGGGAGCCTTTGGAGAGGTCAGTGCTTTGTATCACGCGTCTAGCGACGATCTCATTCGCGTTGTAGGTGAGATTGGTGCAAAAGGTGGATACAGGGAAGGTCTATGCTATGAAGAGTCTCCAAAAAGCTGAGATGCTGAAAAGAGATCAAGTACGTGCATTTGTTGTGTTGTTCGTTGCAAAATAGGGGACTCACTGAGCCCCTTCATCAGTTGGCTCATGTGCGCGCTGAACGCGATGTTTTGGCAGAATCGACATCTCCTTGGGTCGTCCAGCTGTTCTATTCCTTCCAGGATCCACTTTATCTTTACCTGATCATGGAGTTTCTTCCCGGAGGAGATTTGATGACCATGCTCATGAAATATGATGTATTTTCTGAGGATGTCACCCGATTCTACATGGCTGAGTGCATATTGGCAATCGAAGCTGTCCACAACCTTGGCTACATTCATCGGTAAATACTCTCTTTCCTTCTCTTCATAGTTCTGGAGCAATACTCACGAGATATACAGTGACATTAAGCCGGACAATGTCCTCATCGACAAGAACGGACACCTGAAGCTTTCTGATTTTGGGTTATCAACCGGCCTACACAAAGCTTCCGATGGGGAATTTTATAAGAAATATTTGGAACAGGAGAAGACGAGAGATACCGCACGCAATAGTGTTCAAGTCAACCCCATCAATCTCACCATGAGTCGAGAACAGATCGCGACATGGAAGGCCAATCGACGAAAACTCGTAAGAATATGTGTCAAATTTTAATCTTACCAAACTAACGCGGTCTTAGGCGTATTCCACGGTGGGGACACCAGATTATGTTCGTTTTCTAACCATCTTCTTTCGAATTGGGGACTGATTACCTGCAAACCCGTCTAGATCGCCCCAGAGGTCTTTATGATGCAAGGATACGGAAAAGAATGTGATTGGTGGTCATTAGGCGCCATTTTCTTTGAATGCCTCGTTGGATATGCACCATTTTGCTCGGATAACCCTGGCGACACATACAAAAAGATCATTGACTGGCCTAACTATCTCTACTTCCCAGAAGAAGTTTATATTTCTAGGGAAGGAGAGGACCTTATCCGAAAGTCAGTATTCCGGATCTCATGCCCTGTCTGCCGTACTGATGTTTTGTCCGCATTAAAGCATGATGACTTGGACCAAGCACAGATTAAATGTCAATCAAATCAAATCCCATCCATTCTTTTATGGCGCGGATTGGAACTCACTGCGACATATCGAGCCACCATTTGTGCCCCATCTTCAATCAATCACAGATACATCGTACTTCCCAACCGATGACCTCAACAATCTTCCTGATCAGATCGAAAAGGTAGAAGGAGTTGGTGCAGAGAAAGATTTGGCATTCCTAGGGTATGCGATCTCCACTTCGCTTTTGCGAATTTCTGATTAACATTTGGCTTCAGATTCACTTTCAAACGCTTTACTGGGGGTACACAGGCGTCTGGATAAATAGCTTGTCGGTTCAACCAAGTTCTAATATCATTGTAAAATATCCTCTTTCTCTTGGAAGCATACGTTGGCTATTGTTACCCACACACCACACCTGCGAATGAACCGCAACATCTTTCGCACTTCGATATCATTCTCTGCGACATAGGTACTTTAGCAAAGTCAACTGCAGACTGCGGCTGAGATGCTGCCATTGAAAATGAGTATCCGAAGCTTCCCCGACACCCTGGATTAATAGGGGCGGGCCGTAAGTCCGTTGTCCGCCTACGTCGACCTAAAAGCGCAATGAAACTCACAAGTGCGATGTCCTCCTGACCCACTTGCTTCTGATCCTCTGGAAGTATGGATAGCTGGTCTTCGTCTATTTGTTCTTCCGAAATCAAAATGTCTGAACACATATAAACTTCTTTTCCCTCGAACCTCTGGGCTTCTTCCCTCGATCTTGTTCCCCAACCCGGCCCCTCGATCTACCAAGATGTCCTCCACAGAAGTGATCGGAAACGCTGAAATATACAGCCCTCGTAAAGTCCTGGACCACCCAGAGTTCAGAGTCTTGAAGTTGGGAGAGAAACCTTCCTCTGACGCAAACATTGCTGCCTTTTACAACCCTGCTCACGAAATCCATCTCGTCGAGAAACCTCGCCCAAAGCCCGGACCTGGCCAGGTTCTGCTTCACGTCAGAGCCACCGGAATCTGCGGGTTTGTTGCCTATCTAATGCTTTATCGCAAGACATTTCTCACAAAAGCTAAATCATAGGAGTGACGTTCATTTCTGGCAGCATGGTAGAATAGGAGACTCCATGGTCGTTACCGATGAGGTCTGATTCGAAAATTCACCATTGTTTCGAAGCGTTATTGATATCTCATCTAGTGCGGCTCCGGTCATGAATCTGCTGGTGAAGTCGTCGAGGTTGGTGAAGGGGTAACTCAGTGGAAAGCTGGAAAGTCTTCTTTCATTCGCGATCTTTTCATCGATCCTGATATTTGACCCAGGCGATCGAGTTGCAATCGAAGCTGGTGTTCCCTGCTCACAACCGGCTTGCGATGCTTGCAGGACTGGCAGATACAATGCTTGTCCTGATGTCGTCTTCTTTTCAACGCCACCTTTCCATGGTACTTTTTATCTTTTGTTTAAAAAGAGGACGGCCTCTGATGTTTAGTTATCTAGGTACTCTGACCCGATGGCATCTCCATCCAGCTCAGTGGCTCCACCGACTTCCCGACACGGTCTCGTTTGAAGAAGGCTCTCTTTGCGAGCCTTTGGCCGTCGCTCTGGCAGGTATCGAACGCTCTGGTCTGCGTCTCGGTGACCCTCTCTTGATTTGGTACATTTTCTTTCTTCACTGTCCAAAAAACTAGGTACTGACAATTTTTTGTAGTGGTGCTGGTCCCATTGGCCTTGTCTCCCTTCTGTCTGCAAGAGCTGCTGGTGCGGAACCCATCGTTATCACAGATTTGTTCCAAAATCGTCTCGACTTTGCTAAGAAATTGGTTCCTGGTGTCCGCACTGTCCTGATTGACAGAAACACCACGTCAAAACAGCAGGCTGAGGAAATCAAGAAGGCTGCAGATACTCCCATCGCAGTGGCTTTGGAATGCACAGGTGTCGAGAGCAGCGTCCATACTGCTGTATATGTAAGATCATTTCTACATGCCCAGTTTCCATTTATCTTACCTTTGTTCAACCACATTAATTAGTCCATGAAGTTCGGCGGGAAAGTATTCATCATCGGTGTTGGGAAAAACGAACAAGTCGTGAGTTACTATCTCATCCTTTCGAGTCTGATATATCTCAACCAAAAACAAGTTCCCTTTCATGCACCTGAGCGCCAATGAGATCGACGTCAGCTTCCAATATCGCTACGCAAACCAGGTGTGTAAAACGAGTATCTTGTCTGTCCTAAGTTTTCTTATGCGTTGCTATTCCCCAGTACCCCAAGGCCATTCGCCTTATTTCTGGTGGTTTAATCAACGTCAAGCCCCTTGTGACTCATAGATTTGCTTTAGAAGATGCTGTTGCAGCTTTCCACGTCGCTGCCGACCCATCTCAAGGCGCAATTAAAGTCCAAATTCAAGATTGATTTCTTTCTAGTACTAGTTACAAAAGGCAAACAAAAGGGTCGAAAAATTTAAGGATTTTTTAACGAGGAATTGTTCTGTTGTTTATCGTTTTTTATGGTTTGTTATCGGATAAGTACATTCGAAGCTTTTGTACCATATCTGAAGTATTCAAAAAAATGTCATGATTTATGTAAGAGAATCAAAAACCGAAGGAAAAAAAATGGCAGAGTAGGATACGGTTGAAGAACTAGGGATAAGTTACATAAAAAGAAAATTATGCTATTTTGCCATTATTAAAAAATCACCAGGAAGGGCCTCCTTGACTGTCATTTCTCTGTCGTCGGGGCCAACCAGAATCACTTGTACGACGCGTGTTGAAGTCACGATCATGAGTATCAACCCCACGTCCTCCTCTCCCTCTTCCAGGTCCGCCTCGATTATGCTGATTTCCACGCCAGCCACGATCGTCGTGAGAGTGACGCGGCGGTCCTTGCGAATAATGAGGACCTGGTCGGAAATCTCGGTCATAATCATGTCGATCATAAAGTCCTTGTGCAGGAGGATTAGAGCTCCGTGGGGGCGGAGGCTGTTGATAGGGAACGTTAGGCGGTGGAAAATTGATAGGATATTGTCCAGGTGGTGGAGGTGGAGGTGGAGGTGGGTGTTGCATCCAAGGTTGCGGCGCATTTTGCAGACCGGGGGGTATGTGGCCACCCATCGGAGGTGTGGGTCCATGGGGCGGGAAAGGCCTATTTTGTGCGAATTGAGGTGGAATCGGGGGGATTTGAGGAGTATGGCTTGGAGGAGGAGGAGGAGGAGGCAAAGGTATTTGCGATGTCGCTGCAAGTGTCCTCAAAACCTCTTGAAGTTGTTCAGGAGTAAGAGAAGCAACCTCAGCTGCCAGGGCAGCAGGTTGAATGGGTAGGCCAGGTATGGACGGAGGAAGTTGAGGAACTGGCACAGGCGGGACAGGAATGGGAGTTTGTGAGACAACAGGTGGTGGTGGTGTATTGAACATGGGGGGAGGCACTGGTGGGTTTGAAGGAATTGTTGGGGTTGCTGTATTGATTTGCACTGGCGGCGTCGATGTCGCCGTCGCCGTCGCCGTCGGTGGCGCGCTGAGCTTGCCTTTGTTTAAGATCCATATACCCAACAAATAGTCTTTAGTCCGTGTTTTTGGAAGTTTGAGTTCGTCAAGCAATTCAACAAATTCTGGTAATGGTTCGCTCTGAAGCAAGGGAATCATATACAATTCGCGACCTGGATGATAATCTTTAGGCCTATTTCCCCAAGGAAACACCAGACCATGTCGGCTAGAGAAGGGAGGTAAAGATCAGGAAGAATAAATAATGTGGAAAAAGACGTACCCTTTTGATATTAAGAAATTGCAAAACACTTTGAAGTCATCAGTATCGCTAGACGAAGCAGGGATGAAGGCGGCAGCGTAGAGTTCTTTTGTGGCATTTAATCGCATTTGCATCAAATATTTCGAAGAATTTGCAACTGGTACTCGTCCTTCAATCCTCAACTGCTCTGAAGGGAATAGGGTCCGCCAAAGAGGAGAATCGGATGGGATGGGACGGCCTGCAACCTGACGAGCCACAAGGAATGTTTCTTGAGGAACACTTGAATCCAGTGGCATTGCGATCTGAAGATAAGTTATGCGCGGGTCAGCGGAATAAAGTATGCGTTAAAACCAAGTTCTAACCTTTCCTGTCCATACTGGAGGTAAACTTTCTACTTCCTGCAAAGGAAGAGGTGTCACAATCAGATCAGACGGCGACTCAGCCTTCTCCGGGTTTTCCTCCAAAAACATGTCGAAATCTTGATCGTTGGCTTCATTGCTTTCCAAGTCCATCGCGTCGTCTTTATCACTACCCTCCGCAGAGGGTTCGTCTCCGGCAGGAGCTGGTTCCGATGCTGGCACGGCTCCCTCTGCTTCGGTTACAGAAACTTCCTCCTTAGGTGCACTCCATATAGAGCTCAAATCGAAAGATGCACCACGGGATCTTTCTGAACGAGCTGCGAATGGTGATATGCCAGTTGGTGCGGACGCGATTGGAGAGGTTGTAGATGAAAGCGTATCTTCGTTGGATGTTGCTCCGGACGCGGTCGCTGAAGGTGGGTTGTTACTCGAATCTGGTTCACCATCGATATTGATCAAGTCGGCGAGATTCAATTCTGGTTCCATCGCATTAGGTTCCGAGGGGGTTTGTAAGTAAAGCGAAGGCCTGGGGCCCTGACCAAAGCCTTCGTCGTGTTCACTAGTTGTAGGCGACATGGCGTGCGGGGGTACTGGTGGTGGCGCCCCCCACTGTTGATCGACTGGGCTTTGTTGTACAGATGGAGATTCAGGTGGTACGGACATCGATGCCGTTCTTTGCCTCTGGACTGTTCGAAGACGTGCCATACGCTCGCGCTCCCTTCTCTCATCTTGCTCCTGCTCTCTTTCTCTTGCGCGCTCAATTTCATGAGCGGTTGCCACATCACCATTCACGCTCTCGATGTCCTGCAGACCCTTGTGGGTAATTTTTGCACGTGGGGCAGTTGATTTTAGCAGAATAGAATGCTCCAGCGCCTCCTTCTCGGCGAGTTTAATTGACTGCTTCGTTTCCTCGTCAGCCAAGTCAGTGGACGACATAAGCGAAATTTCTTTCGCAGTAATATTCCCGGAGGTAATGCGCTGATGAATAATGACACGATCAACTTTGCTAAGATTGAACTGAAGCATTCTGAAGCGCTCCCTGATAAGATAGAAGTCAGTCTGTGCTCTATGAACAGTATATAACACTCTGGAAACCCACTTGTATTTTCCTCCGGCATGTGGTTGACCATTTTTGTCTGGCTCAGAATAAATGTCAAATACGGAACTCTCTAGTTCTCTGGCGAATTGGCGTGCTTCATTGAGAAGGCTTTCCTTTTCTTCTTCGGTCAAGGCTTCCAGGTCCTTCGGAACGATTTTAGCCTTCGGTTGTTGCCCTTCTTCTGAGGTATCCATATGGTGGGTCTCTGCAGACTCGTCTTCTGAAATACGAACATGGGGGTACCTCAAAAAGACCTCTTGGAAAAGCTCCTCCAACTTTCCCAAGCAGTATTTACGGGCTGGGTCGTCAGTTACACTGTGCCCGTGGCTCTCTGTCGATCTCTTGCGTTTATGAGCCGGGGATGGTTGAGTGACGCTGGATTGTGGTGCTTTCCTCTTCAGATTTGGATGGCCACGAATGGTCGACGGAGACGGGGATATCTTGGAGCGACTCAACCGCCTCTTCCTAGTATCATCGCCAGTGTCGGAATCTGAGGCAGTGGAAAGGCTACGGAGATGATCTTGAATCTGAGTGGACCACTTAGAAATAAGAAAAGACAGAAATCTTGATATAAAAAAATATGACATACTTTGTCTGCGAGGCGACCCTTTTCATTCTTCTGCTCTTGTTTGACATCAACATACTCGTCCTCGCTGCTCGAACTTTCCTCAGACTCTTCGGCCAGAACATTGCGCTGTGGGCGTCGCCTTCTTGTCTTCAAAGCATCATTCTGCCGCGACAAGATGCTTGCTGCATCATCGACGACTTCTTCAACGGCTTCGTCTCCTTCCCAGGTCACTATACAAGATATAATAGTCAGTAAGCGTCTTTCATAGAAATTGTGTATGAGAAAAGGAAGAGATTTCAGGCGCTACGACTACGAGCAATATTGCCTGGAAAGAATATCTACTCCCCGAAACCCTGCCCCCAATGAAAATTGGTGTATGTCCGGTGACTCGTTGATGTCGGGCACGTATGCATAAGATATTGACAATCATACGGGCCCTCATATTCAAGTAATACCGGGCCACAACATTGAACTGAATCCTGAGCACAGACAATGACTCATGTAGCAAGGGGTTCGAGAAGTGGTATGTCACCACATCCCGATGCGTTTCTCTCTTCATAAGGAGCAGAGTGCAATGGAACAACAGCATAAAAAGAGCGGATCCAAGTACAGAGAATGAAATTTTCTTTTCTTCTCCAAACTCCAAAGCGAAAACTACGAAATACTCCTATACACGGGCAAAGGGTTGAATGAGCACACTCACTAGTTGACTGGCGGTGGGTCGAAAATGTACAGGTAGGGCAAATATAAACACCTATTGCGAATATATAGATCAGTGAGTGTAGCTGGAGCGAAGAGACTGGTCTTACTAATTTCCTCTGCCTCCGGTTCTGTTATATCGACACAAGTGAAGTGGTACCTGGAAATGACGGTTTAAAAGTGGAGAAAAAACACAAGTGGGCTATTTAACGCACCATATCCTGCAGTCCGCACAATGGATCATTGGGGAGCCATCGTTGCCCTTAGTGCATATACAATCGATAGGTTGCAAAGTACCCCGACGACCACCCAGGTTCCCTTTGACTTTGCTTTGATTCGTTCGTTTAGACACTTTACTTGAGATCTTTGTGCTCTCATGATCGTTTCCTTGCGAATCGACATTCATGTCGTCATGATATCCTGTCTGAGAGTTTGCATGGCCCTTCTTTGCATGAGCAGAAGAAGGTTTACCAGACAAGCCAGATTTCGTCCTAGAGCGCGTGCTCATACTAGTGAACCGAGAGTTCAAAGACTGAAAATGTTAGCGATGTCGGAAAAAAACGAAAATCAGTGGTGTGTGCCAACGGAAGGGATGTCGGATGAGATTGTCGCTGTTGTTTGGGGTCTAAACAAACAGTCATTTTCTCATCACGTGGTAAATTGACTCAGCCCTTTTCCCTCCAGCGGCCCGACCTAAGGTCTTCATAAGGTCTTCAGCGCTTCAGCTTCAACTTCAGGTCAGTATGAAGTCAGTATAATCTCGAAATATTGACTTTCTATCGACTGCATTAGCGGTCATGAATTGAACTACGACCCGCAGTTTCTCAATATGGTTGAAATCGTGTTCTGAGGACTTGCTCAGGATCAAGTTATTTATTCATACCTGCCTTTAGACATCTGGTATTTTTGAATCGAAAATGGGATGGGCGTGCTCTCACATGCATCGCAGCTCTGGTTCTTCTCGATTCTCACAGAATGGGACAGTGAGGTATGACCGATTAATGGGCTAGGTAAACATCAAAATTGCTCACATATCCTGCGAAACCCCTGGACCACATCGTTGAACTTCATGACATGATGCCAGAAAAGTCGACCGCATACATATTCGTCATGTATTCACCCGCATTCACTCCTCCTGTCTTTCGGAGTGAGAAATAAAGAATGATTGCCGAGTTCATTAAACTTTTTAGGGTTTGACTGGGCGCCAAATGTCAAACTTAGTATCCACTTTGCCGTATCCTGGGCCAGCGCTTAATTTTTTTATTAGAGCTGCGACCGCCCAAGGACCTGAAAACAAAGGAACTAGTGATTCTCCAGCGTAAATGGTAAATTGGATACCATTAAAAACAATAGTCGATATCAAGACTCTCCTGGACTTGGACGAACAGTAGTAGATAACGAGATTGCACAATAATATTCTTCCAGAACAACCGCCAAATATGATGGCATATCTTCCCCTCCTCGCCGAATGTTAATACTATCAGACTTGGCCTATTGATATATCTTGCAAGTGATATTTACCGCCACGACCACCCCAACCAGCAGAAATGCCTCAACAATCAGTGTTATTGGTTTACCCGCCGATCTATCGAGTTTGTCGAAACGGATGGTATATCTACGCAAAAAATAGTTGTCTCTAATTTCGGCACAGGTTCTATTTTACAATCATAGTTGACTACACGGTCCACGGTAAACCACAACCGTGTCTCAAACACAAAGAGATAATCTGATAAGAGGGAAGAGCCTCCACATGATTTTCTTAAATTGGCGCGCGTGAGAAAGCCAGCTTTGAACGTTTTCAAATTTGAGCAATTATCTTTCGTCTCAAAATCAGACCATTACATTCAATACTCATGCACATGTTCCGGATTGAAGGTCACTCAACAACATACCTCTGGATAGGGCAAGAACCTCAACCTTGGCATCTCTTGTCTCCATCTTCAATGTTTTGGTTTATATTCCTCTCAGGTCATCTTTTTTCTCGACATATCCCGAAAAGGCTTCCCGTCATCTGCAAGCTCACCTGGTCTCATTGGTGGCGGCATTCCCTAGAGGTTCCGAAATCTAGAATTTGGGCTTGATACACATCGCTGGACACAATATTCTTTCTAATGACTAGACGCACAGCTGTTCGACCCAGGTCGCTCAACACTGACCGTTGTTCAATTCACTTCTCTCCGAGACTGTCTCCGCATCGGGGGTTGTTTGGGTCTTAAGCCAATGACGGCGTACTACGGCGACGTCTGCGTTCGGGTGCTATGAACCAATTGGAAATGAAGAGTCCAACAAACCCTGGGACATACAGTATTGAGTCTGGCAACACCGATGATATATAAGCCTGACAGATTCGTCATTTTGATTTAGGGACATCTCGGGCGCGATGTTGGGACTTTGGATTATATCAAGACCGACCTCGATGTACCACTTGTTTCTCCATGGGATGTTGCGTCATATCAGTGATGCAAGTACAGTTCTCTGTCTGTCTTCAATAAATAATTTCGAACAACAAGAAGTGACATCCGACTCGCCGAGTGTCTATTTTAATCCTTGGATGACGATTAAATGGGATGGCACAGCTATGAGAAAAGCCTCTTCACCTCCAATTTAAGACTCGTCGGTCGGTGCTCTTCAAAGTTCTGAGCTCAATGTAGAGTCGAACGTGGTCCCTCGTAAAGTACTAAAAGCGCCACCACTTCACTTGCTCCACGGTAAGCAGTCAATTATAGTCCAATATTCCGACTCCCAGGTTATTCCTGTCCAAGTCAGTCCAGTCTTCTTTTTGTATATTCCTGAACACGATTACTTACTTATCATGACATATTGATCCATCCGTGGATATATTTACGTCTTGTTCTGTACATGTATTCCACCGTACACGTCAGCTATGAGCATATCATTGATAATCCTCGCGGCTTCTATGTGATGTAGTCCCATTATCGGCACATCAGTCATATGTCTTCCGACGCAGTGCAGGCCACTTGACATGCAGACCACTTGACTCGACCTGTTTTCTGTGAGAAAGGTGATTTTACTATAGACCATGCCTATCTTTAGGTTTTTCGGGATTCGCACTTTGGTGAACGTTTATCTGGGATGCCCCGTGGAAGTGCTCATTGGTGAGCCTCTGCTTGTAATCCCGCCCTTCCCAGGCTGGTCTGATGCCAGTGGCTCTGACCTGGGTAACTTTGAGTCTATTCGTTGCTATACATAGCAGCAATACATGTTATGATCAACGTTGATTCGATAGACTCAAAGTATCATGTATTCCATCACCATCTTCCATTCCCCCCCCCCCTCCGGTATATCTCGTACGCCGTCCGCAAATTGCCTCAGTGAGAGTGTGGGGTAAATTTGGCTATGTAGCTAGCCCAGCGCAGCAGCAGTAAAATACCCCACGGCGGCGAGCGTGTGTACTACTTGTACTTAGAACACGTTTTCAGGTTGAGCTCGCTTGAAAGCTCGGCGGTTTTTGATTCTCACCGAGTTTCAACAACCTCCTAGTGTGATAAACAGCGCTGCCATATCCAGATTCCACATTACAACCACGGTATAAGTTCACGGCTGATTAAAGACAAAACCCTCGAAAAAACCAACACAAGTCTTCATTCGCCCGCACTATGACAATGTCATTGATCCCCGTCGTCTATGTACATTATACTTGGCATGAGTTCATCACATCGACCACCTCCCCACCACTCCACAACAGCCAAGAAGATGACGAGTGTACGATAAAGTACTGGGTGCTTCAAGTTTCTAACTATAACACGCCTCGCGGCCAAGCAAGAAGCACTATCACTATCATTTTCTAATTTTACTCCACGTTGCCGCTTTGCTGGAGAGTGTTGCCGGCGACTCGGACGATCGAAGGATGATAAGGATATTTTAGCTTTCATACTCGCTCTTCTGTGAGTTCTAAGCTTCTTGCTGCGTATAATCACTGGTATATGGATGTATGTACATGAGGACTGGTAAGGTCATTGAAAACCTTTGAACGTTCTGCTTCGTAAGGCTAGCAACAGGCAACTGCTCGCAAATAGCATTCGCAGACATGTTCCACCGAAAATAACAGTAGAAGCCAGCTTTATGAAAACGCAAATTGGCGTGTTTATTTCCAGACTCCAGGCTCTCCATTCATTCATTTCAACATGTTTCTATGTTCCATGTTCTATGTTCCATGTTAACAAAGGAAGATACGCACACCAAGTACATGGCTCGGCTTCATCCGATCTCCAGACCGTCCTAATAGATGACTATAGGCATGTAAAGCGCGACGAGAATGTTATCTTCTTTGGGAATTTCTTTCAAGTTGACTGAGTAATCCCACAGCGCAGACGAGCCTGAGATGGACAACTTGGCTGTGAGGCCTGTGATGACTCAGTACTCCACTGCGCTTTAGCAAACTTACACACGCACGGCGTCATCGATCCATCTGGTGCGAGGCTCGCGACGGGATGATCGGGCCAAGGACCAAGGTCATGAAATCACGATCGGGGGCGCGCTTTCCCCTTGGGGGAGAAATCTATTTTTAGACCACCGCGTTTTCTCTTGAGATAGGGGTGTTTGGCCTTCGCCCGTGCGTCGACCTCACCATCATCGCTCTTGAGGCCTTGAGGCTTTTTGCAGTTTCGCTGAAAGACGTCTATTAGCTAACACATAGCTTAATGGAGATATGTAGTTTGGATTTATTGAGTTTTTTGTTGCGCGAAGGACGGGAGAGAATCCACAGAGTGCCAAGTCCGTGACTTGTGTTCCGTTTTCTTATGTCAGGATCCCTGTTCTTTTACCGTCTCTTGAGTTGTATCTCCATATGCGCGTCTCTCATAAGTTATCGGGTACGGAGACCAAAGCCCACACACTCACTTAGCTTATCTTTATATGATGTAGTTGGATATGTCATCGGTATTTGGACTGGGTGTCCACAGGCATAGGTACAGCCTCAGCCCACTGTAATTGGGAGATACATACGAATGGGACGGTAAGTAGATTTGGATCAGGACTGCATCAAGATCCCTTTGAGGCGAGTCGAGGAATCCCGCCACACGAGTCTGATGGAATCCACCGACGGTGTGATCCCGAACTCGAACGCCGTTTAAGTCAAGATCAATCTCTACAAAAACGTCATATGTATGTATCCGAGGGGTGTATCAAAAGAATTCACAGGAATTCACCCCGTGTGCTTTTATACATATGCGACGACTCCCCCCGCCGAGGTGATTCATTGACAGGTTAATGCGTAGACAAGTCCGAGTGACGGGTTGTGGTATTTGCAATGGACGCTAAGTCCGAAGTGTTGCCGGATGTCAATGGATGGAAGTGATGATGAAATGAGGTTGTTTGACCTGTAACACTCTATAGTATACATTGGTACGAATACATGAAGGAGGGGGATTATAATGGACAGTCCATTCCATGTGCTTTCCGTCTTCGTATTGGAGACAAAGAAAGTGGCATGTTGTAAGTGTGTCGATCCCGACAGTACTCGTACCCATGCCGTCCTTTTGGGCGCACAATGTGAGAGGAAGGACTTCGCCATGAAAAAGGAAAGTCCAGCGGATAATTGACTGGCGGCGTTTCGGTCTCTCGCAGGACTTCTGTGTGACATACTCACAGAAGGGATTTATGTCCGGAGAGAGAACGGGTTCGGACAAACGGACTTGAGACTGTCGTAGAGAGTGGGTAGGCGAGTGCTTACGGGAAAGCAAGGCGTCAGAGGGGTTCTGAGAATTGGCTCAGGTGTCAAGAGGAACGAGGCTCTCAGTCCCCTTTTGGATGGAGGTGGGTAAAATAGCTGCTACGGTCGGATTCGAGAATCGAAGACGGAAGGAAAGAAGGAAACTTTGGGCTGATGTTGCTTATTATGATCCACCTCTACTCCTCGTCTTGTCTTCCGTCTTTCGGCTGGCCCAAATAAAACGCATTGTGTCTTGATACTTGGTGCGTCTTCAATTGAGTTGTATTGGTGGCGAGCAGTATGCAAGCCGTCTTCTTAAATCCGTGGAGTTTGATGTTTGGGAGGGGATTTGGTTTCTTCTTCTGTGAGGGCTGGTTATGGGAGGAGGATGCTACATATTAGGAAGGGGAGTGGATTGGGCGATTATCACCGGATTAAGTGGGTTCTCTATGTTTTGGATTGGATGAGAGGGAATTGGGACCCCTGTGGCGTTCATCGATCTCAGAGGGGTCTGGAACTGGTGAGCAGGACAGGGAGCTGAGGGGGGGTTCATTTCTTTGGTAGATTGGATTGAGTAATTATTGGGAGAGTGGTGTGGTGGAGATTGCTTAATTAGAGAGGTTATCTTATAACGGGAAGATGTTCAGGCGCTGCAAGTCCACTGAGGCGGGGATAGGGAAAATGGATGGGTGGATGGATAGAAGATGTCGGACATGGAAATTAGATATCGATATGTATGTCGAGATGTTGGACACGCAAGGAAAAGTTCCCTGCATGCTGACAAGTGGACAACTGATTTGGGAGAGATGGATGACGACCAAGGAACTGAGTGATAGATTATCTTTTCTGGATTATTGGATGTGGGATAGACGATGGGTAGTCGAGTGGACAGGACGGGGCGCGGGTTGAACGTAACGGATGACATGGGTGCGATGAGCAAAAGCGACGTTGGCAAGCTCTGGTAAAGACTAGAGAGACGGGCATGCGAAATGAGCGATTGACCTGTAGTTGTTGTATTTTAGTGATAAAGAGAGAAATAAAACGTGTGCATAGGTGCTTCTCTTCAGAGGCCACGGGACAGGCGGGATTTGGAAATTGGAAATCCGGGGATATATCATATTCTGCGTCATGTTCATGGGAACCTCCCTTTTTGGGAAACTGCCGGGATTGCCTCCCTTGCCTGTTGGCGCGCATCCTCTCTCTTTCTTGTCTCACCTTCCGCCCTTCCTCCCGTCCCCCATGTCCACCGCCGTCCTCTCCTCCTCCTCCCCCTTCCGCAGGCCAAACAGGGACACCATCGACAGGGACGCCGACTCCCCAATTCCCTCCACCTCCTCCACAACAACCAAGCACTCCAGGCTTTCCCCAGAGCCCACTTCCAGGACCTTTCACCGCTTCAGATCTACCCTCGAGCAGAGCATACGCACCGCCACTCGCTCAAAGAAGACCCCTGCCCCCAATGTCGACGAGTTCGCAGTCCTCAGCGCGAAGGGCAAGGAGAGGGCCAAGGACAAGGACGACTCGGAAAAGTCTGACAAGCTCAACATGCTCAGAAGGGTCACCTTTCGCCGACGAGAATCAGCTACTCCTTCCCCAGTCCCCCCTCTTCTATCCAAATCAAAGGACAAGGACTCCCAGAATCCAACCAAAAGAGATAGAGTAGCCGGCATCACCTCCTTCATCACCCCCTCCTTGCGCCAAGCATCCATCTCATCTCCTGCTCTACATTTGTCATCTCAGGCACTTCCTTCTCCAAAGTCCCAGCCTGCCGTGCCCCTCTCCTCAACGACTCCTGCCGATGGTCTGGTGTCTCCAACCAGGCAACGGACTAGACCCAGTGTCAGGATCAGCACACCTGTCCACCTCTCCCCAAGAGACAGAGACAAGGAGCCTGTTGCACCAAACAGACATCGGTCCACAAAGTCTGCTTCTTCCATCCCCACTTCGCCTTCTACTCCCTCTTTGCCCCTCCATCACAAGCCCCAGTCCAACTCAACCTCCTCCCCTGCTGGCCCTCCCACTCCGCGCAAAGATCGTGATCGTGATCCTCGGGCAACTCCAACCCCGACCCCAGATACACCCACTCCTCGAGGCAACTCTTCAGGGCAACTCGCACGGAGCCCGTCCGCGTCTGTGAAACCATCTATCACATCCAACCCACGTGCTTCCTCCAGCGCTATCCGTCCTCGATCCCCTTCAAACTCTTCTTCGGCTCGCCCTATCCATCAGGTCACGCCTCCACGGCCAACAAGGGGTCTCACCTCCGCCTCAACCTCTCACCTTCCCTTACACGCCTCTTCAAATTCGCCGAGTCCTCCTCCCTCTCCGACGACGAATAGGAGGAGGCCATCGATAGATGCCTCTCCTTCGGCCCGTCGTCCATCTATAGACTCCACGCCCCTGTCTCCTCGCCGGTCATCCATCGATGCTCCTGCACGCAGGCCTTCCATAGATGCCACACCGCGACGCTCTTCACGCGATTCACCTGCTGGCGTTGGGCTGAGAAGAAACGAGTCTCCCTCGCCCTCGCCTGCGTCTCCAGTCAGACCTAGAGCAATATCTCCTACCCAGCGCTCATACGCGCAGAATAGGCATTTTAATATCTCTTCCGGATCACTAGTCCTCTCGAATAACATCCCCGCCTCTGTATCCGCCCCCATCTCGAACCATAACGAGGATAGCACCCCGACATCGCGTGATTTAATAAGGACAGCCATTTCGCTGATCGTCAAGCAAGTCGACAAGCCTCCGGCACATATGTGTCGCACAGAACAAGGGATCAAGGATTGGGAGGAGGTGGAAAGTCGGACCAAGGGCTTGGTTCGCCTGGAACGAGTTTGGATGACGAGACCTACCACGGTCGCGGTTAGAAGAGGGTCGGTAGATGGCGCTGCGATTGCGGGAAACTCGACTGGAGGAGAAGATAAGGAAAGAAGGATGTTTTGCGAGGCATTGCGGGATGGTTATGTTTTATGCCAGTTGCGTGTTCTCCTCATTCCATTCCCCCCTTGTGGCTGACCGTTGCCCCTTGCCTCTTTTTATCTTCTCCAAACTCTAGGTTAATGAACAAGCTGCGACAATCTTCGATTGTTCGTCCCGATGCGCGTGAAGATGGCGTGGTGAGGACGGCAAACGTGACCAAGTTTCTGGCTGCGTGTGCGTCGTATGGCTTGCCTTCTGAGGATATTTTCTCGAAGGACGATTTGACGCTTGGGCTCGGTGGTGGGAGCGAACTAGAAGCAACCCGAGACGCTGCAGTGAGAGTGGCAAAGACGGTTATTCGACTTGTTGGGTTTGTTGAGGAGAGCGAGGAAGATCGGACTCGAGAGAGAGAGAAAGGAAAGTGGATCCGAGGAGGAGGGCTGGGCAGGGAAAGAGAAAGAGAGAGGGAGGCTGCGAAAGAGAGGGAACGAGAGCGAGAGCTGGAGAAGAAACTTAGAGATGCGAACAACCCTTATGGATCGACGTCTTCAAGAGGATCGACGTCGACGCCGAATTTATTGCTTCATCATCAGCTATTCGTGCCGCCGTCGTCGCCAGTGCGCAAGAGGTGGAGTCCACCGGAGGACATGACACCGCTGCGCTCGAGCAGCCCCGAGGGTAGTGGGAGCGGGTCAACCGAGGCAGATAAGACTGCGCGAGGGTTTGCTGATCACTCCCCAACACCGGCCGACGAAGATCCCGCAGGCGGCGATGCCGAGTTTAAACTCCGTCCGGTGCCGACTATGATGAAGCCCCCGCCCCGCTCGCCGTTGCGCCATCCGTCCCAGTCCTCGCCGTCCCCGAAACGTACAGATGGCACCGCCGCCGGCTCCTCCGTGTTGACATCCCCGCCTTCTCCCTCTCCCCATTCGTCCAAAATCGCCGATGCCCATTTACGAACCATAGGCCCGAGGAGAAAGGTCTCAGCCCCCATATCTATCGCTATGTCGTCCGATCTGGACTCGGTGGCTGACTCGACGAGGGCGTCCATGGGTGATGTCTCGTTGTGCGATGACGCTGCTGTCTTTGGTGGCGGTGGGAATAATGTCGTTCACCAGCGATCGTCGAATGGGTTTGCCGCGCCTCCTAGCCCAACACATCCACCACACCCACACAGAAGCAGCGCAGGTGGCCTGACGAGGATGAGGCAGAGTATCGTATCATCTGCACTTTCGGAGACGGACACGACGATCACCAGCGCCAAGTCGAGTTTGTTGGATGGTGGGAGGAATAGTTTGCTTTCGTTTGGGGGTGCGGTTGCTTCCAATGGGGCCGGTGGATGGAGTCAGAATGGCGCTGGAGGAGGAGGGAGTGGCATGTATGGAACGATCCGAACAGTGACGACTGACCTGACGAGCGAGGCGGCGTCGCTTTCCCGGACAGAGGGAAGCATGCTATCAGAGGAGCTGGAAGCGATGTCAATCATGACGAACATGAAGCGAAGGCAGTCTGGTGAGCATGTGGGTATGGGGAATGGATATGGAGGACGGGAGAGAAAGATGAGTGGGGCTGCTCTGTTGGATTTATCGAGGGTGGCGGAGGAGGCGGAGGAGAGCGGGTCTTCGAAAGGACGTCATGGCCTTGCACCCATGCAAGCGCCGGCACCAGGACCCTATGGGAAGAGATTGCCAATGGCGTTACAGGGCCGGTCGAGAAGCCAGGAGGTGAACGTCTTCGGTGGTGATGCCAATAATAATAACAAGCACCCACCTATGACTGCTGTGCACCTCCGACAAGGGAAATGGCCTGATGATTTCTTGGACGCCTTTTCATCGACCTCTCCAGACGGCGGTCAGACTTCGGCACAGAGCCAACCCCAGTCTATCCCCACTTCCAAACAGAGTAATCGTCAACCTCATTTGCAAGTACCCCACCAAGACTCGAATCCAAACCAGAGCCCTTCTGCCATGCTCTCGACTTCGGCGCCTGTGACGAAACCGATATCCATCTCCCCTCCACGGAAGCTCGCCATTGTCGGCGGTGGTGCTCGGCGCGTGTCCGGCGGGACACCAGAGGGCGCAAATGACCCTTCGTCGTCATCGTCTCTTGCTTCTCAGCAGAATCCGCTTCCGCGGAGACCCACGCACCGGCCGCGGAATAGTTTGGATGGATCTGTGTCCCCGTCTGTGTTGCTGCCCAAAGAGTCCATCCTGCGAAGGGAGAGGGAGAGAGAGGCCAGTCCTGATAGTAACGGTACGACGAACGGGAGGGCGATGTTGAGGAGACATAGCACCAAGCCTGGATCCGCGAGTGGTAGTCCTTCTCCAAGCCAGCTCGGGATGGGAATCGGGAATGGAAACGGGAATGGGGTTACTGGTCCTTCTCCACCTGCGGGTCGACAGGCGGTGGGCGGCGGATATGTTCCGCGTAGTGGGAATGGGAATGGAACGGACGGTGTTCATACCCCCAGCAGTAGAGATTCGCCTGTGCCGTTTCCTAGGTCTGTCTCCGTTTCTGCTGGGGATTACGCCGGTTCTGCTGCTGCTGCGACACCGTCTCCTCGTTCGTCTGTCGATGGCTTTGGTGCAGGTGTGGACAGGCCGAATGGGGTGAGAGGTCGGTTCCAGAGTGATGTAGAGGGGAGCGCGAGGAGGAAGGTGCGCCCGAACTCGTTTGATGAGCTTGGAGCGGGTGGAGCAGGTGGTTTGGGAGGTGGTGGTGCCGCGGGGAGGAGGTCGAGGTTTGAGAGTATGGTCAATCTTGGAGTTGCTTCTGGCACGACGAGTGCGAGTGATTTGATGGCCCGGGATAGCAGAGACTCGATAGATGGGAGTGCTGTTCGAATGAGGCTGGTGGTCAGAGAAGATGGGAAGCCCCCTACACACTTCGTGAGTAGTCTTCATTTCATTTCATTTCATACCATCTCGTTCTTTCAGTTTCGCTTTGACCTTTTCTATTACCCTTGTCTCAAAGACGAAGTTTACTAATTTTCTTTCTTCCGTTCCTTTTCTCAAACTAGCAATTGGGCAATTGTATTGGACGTGGACAGTTTGGGTCTGTGTATCGAGCGTTGAACCTGAACACCGGACAGATGGTCGCTGTGAAGCGCATCAGGCTGGAAGGACTCAAGGAGGAAGAAGTTACCACCCTTATGCGGGAAGTCGATCTTGTCAAAAGCTTGTCCCATCCGAGCATAGTCAAGTATGAAGGCATGGCACGGGATGATAATACGCTAAGCATCGTACTAGAGTACGTTTCTTTTTTCTCGTCTTATCTCCTATAGCTCGTTCTATCATCATCCAAGTCATCTTTCATTTATGCCATCCGTCAACTAACATCTTTAACTTTCCCCTCTAGGTACGCCGAGAATGGGTCACTCGGACAGACACTCAAGTCATTCGGGAAGCTGAACGAAAAACTCGTAGCAAGCTATGTCGTCAAGATCCTCGAGGGGTTGCATTATCTCCACACAAGCGATGTCGTGCACTGTGATCTCAAAGCGGCCAACATCCTGACCACCAAGAATGGGAACGTCAAGCTGAGCGATTTTGGTGTGAGTCTGAACCTTCGGGCGATGGAGAGGGAGATCAAGGACGTCGCAGGCACGCCGAATTGGATGGCACCTGAGGTTATCGAGCTGAAAGGGGCTTCCACGAAATCGGACATCTGGTCACTTGGATGTACGGTCATCGAATTGTTGACTGGACGACCACCCTATGCAGAGATTGCGAACAGCATGTCGGGTAGGCTTTTCTCATCAATTAAAATACACTCCTTGGGGCTTTGCTGACTGATTCCATTATTTTTCTCTTAGTGATGTTCCGGATTGTCGAGGATCATATGCCTCCCATGCCTGAGGGTTGTTCCGAGCTTTTGAAGGATTTCCTTGAGCAGTGTTTCCATAAAGATCCGACTCGTCGTCCTGATGCTGAACTTTTATGCGAGCATCCATGGCTAAAGAACAATTGGGTGGCTCTAAAGGTGATTTGATTAGCCATATTTTCTAGGGAATTACACTGAGACATTCGTGTTTTTTTTTTCCCTCGTAGGAACTTCGACCTCAGGATAGCATCCCCTTCCTTCGGCGAGTCAGCACGGATCTGCACAAATCGGACGCAGTTCGACATTTGGCTCAACTGGATCTACCAGAATCTCCGGTATCTGCGTCCCCTAAACGCGACCATGAGATGGGGAAAGCCTCTCCTATTGGACGACGGACATCCGCTTCTTCTGTTCGTCCTGGCGATAACGAATTTTCTCCTCGCGAACATACCTTTGTGAAGACCACTTTCAGTAAACGTGAGTGTCGTTGTGCTTCGTTGTGATGCACTCTTTTTTCTGATGTCTTTTCTTTTCTCCCTTCCCTTTTTACGCGATTTGTCAGCAATGGTCTGTCGCGTATGCTTATCCAACGTGAAAAAGAGTGCTGTGCTGTGTTCACAATGCAGTCTCATCTCTCATGCCAAATGCGCTGTCAATGCCCCGCCCACCTGCGATTTAAGGGCCCAACTCCTTTTGTATGCCCAGTACGCGGAGAAAGGCAATCCTACGAGTGGATATAATCCTGCAGACGCCCTTGGTGAAACCAAACAGAATATGGCGATGCCAGACGTCCCATTTGTCGAACAAGACACGCCGCGTACCAGCGTTGATTATCCTCCGCCTTCTACACCGATCCCTGTGAATGCGGAACATGCGCCAACGGCATTCAAGTTCATGGCTGCGTTTAGGAGGTCCAGATCGAATCTATCCCCAGAACCGATCTCTGCTTCAACGTCGTCTACACCTCTACCTCCGTTATTGAAGGATGATGATCCACCGGCACCCCCTGTCAAAAGGCGCGTGCTCCAGAAACGTCAGGAGCGGCCACAGTCCATGGCGAGTGAAAGTACTGGGCTGAGTAGTCTGCGGAGCGCGGCCACTGCTGCTGAGAGTTTCTCGAGTCGGCAGAACACTGGACAGCGGTCACATATATCTGGGTCGGATAAGGACCGAGAAAAGGAAAAGGCTCAACAACCTGTCCCAGGAGGTGCGGGTGTGGTATTGGAGAGGGGTCGATCGAGTAAAGTTCCCCCTCGTACTTCTCGGGCACGTTCCCAAACGACGACAACGACGACTACGACGACAACGAATAATGATTACGATGATACTCGTCCGAACGATATACCTGGTGGACTCTCGGCAAATACCCGTGACAAAGCTAAGAAAGCCACAAAGTCGAAATCATCATCATCATCATCCTGCAACGTTCAATGAGAAGTTTGCCCTGACTCTTATCGTCATTTATGTTATTATTTCAGGCCCTTTGCGCGCCTCCACCACGTTCTTTTTTACTTTTTCCTTGTCATGGACTCGGAGTTTTCTTTCTAGAACCCATCTTTGAACCTTCCGCTTTCGTCTCATCTTTTTGTGGGTGTTTCATGTCGCATATATGTATACTTAAATCTGCATCTCTCCTCTCCTTGCTTCGTTCCTCATTTTTATTCTCTGCATATCCTTTATGGCTTTCTCTCTCCTCACTTCTCCTGGAACCATCTTTCCCTCCCAAATCATCACAATAACTCTTTCGTGTCCATTTTCGTCATCATCGTTTGCTCTAGACCCCAAGGCCTCAACCACAAAACACTTGTCATCGATCATCAGCCACGTTGGATTTTCGGGACTTTCAATTTTAAAAACAAGCCTTGCCTTCGCTTCGCTCTGGCCGTCTTGTTCATGCTTAAGGAATCAAAACATGTACAACAGCAAAACACATTAAAAATATCACAGGAAATTCAGAAACCTCACCACTCCTCGCCTCCCTTCGGTCGGCTCGTCG